>JANHFX010004028.1:71017-93290 GCA_027560015.1 Chloroceryle amazona
CCATCCCTGGAGCCATTCAAGGTGGGGCTGACAGAGCTCTGAGCACCCTGCTCTAGCTGAGGATGTCCCTGCTCTCGGCAGGGGTTTGGACCAGATGACCTCTGGAGCTCCCTTCCAGCCCAATACATTCTATGATTCAATGATTGGTGGAGATTTTTCTTGTTATTAGTTCAATTTCTGCATGTTTTACTTCAATGAAACCTTGCTGTACTGAGGTAATGCACAAGGCACTGTAGGGGGAGAGAAAGAGTCTGAAAGCCTGTAGTAAGTATCGGAGAACTCTTGGCTGGAACGCGGTGTGTTTGTTACAGCATTGCAACACTGTACAGCTAGAGCACAATGTGAGTGGAATGAATCCATGGATGACTGGGGAGAGGAATTAAGGGTGCTCGTTCTGTCATTGAAGATATATATGTGTGTATATATATATGGCAAAACAATTTGCTGATGATTCTGCATAGGGGCTTGTAATAGGAAGGGAGGACTCTGGGAGCCAGTGCCCTGCATGTCAGCAGCACCAGTTAAAGTGCCTTTGACAGTGAGGTAAGTTCCCTTGAATAAAAAGATCGGCATCACTCCATCTGAAGAAGAACCACTCATATATTCTCAGCATGCTAAAAAGGTACTGCATTGCCCCACAAAACTTTTTCAAGGACTTTGTGGTATCGTTGCTAGAGTTTTGAAGGTCAGCATGCGTTTATGGTTGGCTTAGGTGCCACAGTTCCAAGTAAATCCTTCCTTGGCTTCTCCCGGCCTCTACACAGAGAAACATCCTTAATGAAACCAGGCCTGGTGCTGAGGTAGAAACACGTTTTATTTCAGTGTTACAGTGCATACAGACTAGAGTTATCTTTAGTGAGAAGAGGAGGCTCCTGCCTACTGCAGTTTCTTCCTTCCCTTTCGTCTCACTTCATTCTTCCATGTACCAAAAAGAATTTTGGCAGTTGAGGGTATTTGTCTTGTTTTTTTCTCACCCTTCACAAAGGCTGTCCTCTGCTTAACATGCACATTTTTTCCCTTTGGAGCCATTTTCTTCTGTGGGCTCTCTGAGCTGGCCAGCTGCCAAACAGTAGGGTGAGCTGCATGAAAAGCCCTTGATCATTGACAGGCTGTCTTACAATTTCTTTCTTGTATTCAAGATGCAGATGGATGTTATTAGAAAGGTTTTTACTTCAAATGTGCGTAGCTTGTCCACATGCCTGAGATTAGTGCTCAATACTCACATCATGTCATTCATCCTCAAAAGGGCTTTACAAGCACAGGCCCTCAGAACGCCCCTGTGAGGTAGATGCATGTGTTTTGTTACATGCTTTATAACAAGGAGGGACACATGTTAGTGACTTGTTCAAAGATGTATCACACAGCAAGCATTAGAAAGGAATGAAATCTTCACACTTCCCTAATGTTCTCCTGTGGCATTTTCCTGTCTAAAAAATCATAAGATTCCACCTTGGCAGCATGCTTTTCCACGTGAAAGAAGTCATTAATGACATCAAAAATTCAAATGTATTTCAGGTTATATTACTACTCGATAACTATGCAGCATTTTTTACAATTTATGAGGTCAAACTTCCTACTGAGCTTCAATTAATGCAGCAGAAGAGGAGCCTAAGGGAGTCATCACAGACACAAGTTTGATAGAAGATTTGAAGTGATTGCCTCAAACCATACTTCAAAACAGTGATGAAAAATGCCTGTTCTCTCAGCTGAAAGGACAACGCAGGCTAATTTGCACCCCCCCACACTTTAACTGCATGGTTATAATTACAAGAGCTACAGTAGCAACAGCAACAATCTCAGTATGAACCCTCTTCCACTGAAAGTTCTTTTAATACTGTATCTCATCTTAGTGAGAGGGCTGAAATAAGCTGTGGCTGTGGAAGGCATCTTTATAATTATGTATTCTCACTGAGCTTTTACTGGCATGACTATGCTGGCATGCTTTACCTTGCACAGGCATGCCAGTGAAAGTTTCAAGTGTCGACCAGTGTACATGATCTGACTAGGGCCAAAATCACTCTGTGAGATGTGGTTTCTAAACTAGGTCGGCAAGCCCTTGAAGAGTGTCTAATCATCAGCATTAAGGGTCTTTGTAGCCTTTCTGAGCCTCAGGGTCTGCAGAGGTAGGTGGAGGAAATTGGCTTGGAAAACAGTAGTCACCTTAGCCACATAAGGAATTGCTAATAAGGCTGTGAGATGGCAAGGCACTTGTCCCAAATAAACTAGCAGGGGCTGGCTGGTAGGAGCCTACAAACGTAAGTATTTGCTTGATAGACATACACTTAATTATGCTCTCTGGGTAAATGGGTTGAGAATAGCCTCTGTAGTTGAAGTCATGAGAGGGTAAATCTAGATAGGCTAAAGCAAGTGTTTCTTTTAATTCTGCTCCATCTGCCCTGTTTTGACTAAGCTTGTTTGTTTGTTTGTTTGTGTAGGGGGTTTTAGAATTATTATTATTATTATATTATTTTTTTGTGTGTTTGGTTTGGTTTGCCTCTTTTTTTCCCACTGAGTAAATAATCACGTACTTATGTGCAGTGAAAAAAAGGACTGCAGCATCTCAGGAAACATGTTGAGAATTTGTTACTAAACTCCTTGGTGTGGCAGAGAGGATTGGATGCTCCTGCTGCATAGAGTAGGGCAAAGGAGTGGAATGGAACAAACTAGTCATGTTTTTTTAGCCTCAGAAGGGACCCTTACTTGTTTTACAGCATAATTCTACGTTTGGATCTTATCTCCCTCTTGCTTCTCTGGGAAGGGTTATCAAATTACTGGAGGAAGGCAAAATGGCAGTTCTGTTCTGATTTTCTGACCACTATACAATGCTTCGGATGACTTCAGGGAAATGATGGGCAGATAAATTAATGAAAATTGTTTTATGGGAAATTTCAGCAGGAACAAGTTATCACATTTTTATAGATTGCACATCCATAGCCTTTAATGTTAGCTACCCTATTTCACTTTATAATCATGTGAGTACATCTACGCCAATTAAGCATTTTCAGTTGCCTTCGAAAGAGTTGCAAATACCTGCTAGAGGTTGAAGATACTCTGCAATTTATCAATTTAAGAAAATATCCACGCAAATACTTAACTTCTGGAGCTTTGGTATTATTTTTGGAACACAAGGGAACAAGGAAAATGAATTAAAGATTATTTTTTCTCTTGTACTTCAACCCATCTCCTCCAAAGAAAGAGGACTCTAACTTCATACCTGAATGCAATAGTAATGCAAAGGCTCGAGGCAAAATTGTTAGCTATTCACATCAATGGAATGAAGTTATACAGCTCACTTCCACCTGAGAGAAGAACTATTTGAAAAGTTTGTGAGTCAATAACAAGACACAGATGTTACCACTGGGTGAACTGGCCAAGATTGTTTTGTTGTTCATCATGCACTCCTACCCAGGGGCACGGCTGAGCGTGGGTTAGAGAGGTCTCTCTGGAGGTTTAAAACAGTACATTGCTTTTTTAGCTAGAGGCCAAAAGGGGCATATCCATCTTCTGCCCCAATACCGCAAGAGCTCCCTGTACCCCTGACAAGGATCATGTCCTTAGAGGTTTTAAACTAGCAGGATTTTGTTGATCTCACTCAAATACCTGGATTTTAATGAGATGAGGACCTGGACTGCAAGGAGAAATGACTACCACCCTAGCTCTTCTCCCACTGAAGAATCTTCTTCCCCACATGGATTCTAATTGCACATGAAGAAAAGCATGGTGATGCCAATCCCCAACCTCCAGCTTACTTGCAGGAGGATACTTCTGAAGTATTTCAAAGCTTCCTTATCCCAAGGACTAAATATACTGAGCTGTCTCCAATCCAGCTAGCTTGAACTGAAGGAAGAGAAACTAAAATGAAGTACGGATAACAGGAGTGTGCTTATTGTGGCAGCGTACGAGGCTCTTGTCACGCCAGTCAGATGCCAGTATACATTAGCAGTCTTTTAAGCTGCTAATCACACAACAAAGGGAAAAATCCTAACAAAGGGCTTTCCCCGAGAAAATATTTTAAAAGTTCAGTTTTTTCAAAAATCTACGTCTACCAGAATCACTTGATTTCCTGCAAAACACTAATCTCAACTACCTCTTTCTGTTTCCCACATTTCAGTTGCTCTTCCTGACTTAGAAAACACATTTGCAAGATATACTTGTTCAGTTACAGATCTTCATTGGCAACTTCCCATGCCAGTTGTTTCGCTAAGCACAGCCACAACGAGAGACAATTTAAGGAAATAAATAAATACAACGAATTCTGCTTCATTCCAGGTGCTGGATGGTTTCTTCCTGGAAAAAATAACTTGAATATGAACTGGCAGAGTGTGGTATCACTGATTTGTAAGTAAGAAAAATATTAACTTTTCTAGCATTTCCTGAACTTAAAGATGATTCTGTCTGTTTAAATTGGTACCTAGTACTTGTCACATTATGCTATAGGTGTGAATAAGCTTTACAGAAACATTCACTTAAGTTCACACCCACACATCCCCATATGCTTTGAAGAGCTCTAAACGGTGACTGAAGGATTAAGACGGCTGAACCACATAAACATTATACACAATGACTATTAATTTCAAAGCAGGGAAGTAGTTTATAAAGATTGTTAGGAGGCAATGTAAATGCAAATGCTCTTCTAATAAGTGCTGGTAGTATCATGTTGGAATATATCTGTGATGCTGCCTAGTGTGGTAAAGTGAGCAGGGAAGAGAACAGACGAGTGGCAAGAGTAAAGAGGTGAAAGCTGACAGGACTGTGGCATTTGGGGACTCTGTTCAAGCAATAGTTCTAGCATAGGCTGCTTCACAGTGCAACAAGCAGCACTTGGTAGCAGAGTGAAGACAGGCAATATCTGGAATAATTAATCAATAATTCATTACAGAAAAATTCTACCAGCTGTAAACTTAATTTGTAGAATAATGCCTGCAGTAATGCCAGAAGTTATAAATATGTCCATATTTCTTTTGAAACAGCTAGTACAGAATGAAGCCAAACATTTCATCATATAATGAAGCTAACTTAAAAAAAAAGTTTTTTAATGGTAGACAGCGAAAATTAGGCAATTAGTATAGAATCCTCATACTGAACACAGCACATTTGGAGTGAAAGGTCTCAATAACAATGTTAACAGCAAATTTTTCTCTTATAAATATTTCATATCTTTGTGCAGGAATAAAATTCCTACCACCTATGTGTTTCATTTTCCTTGCAGATCTTTACATGTTTTATTTATCATTCTACATGATCTATTAGATAACTTCATCATCTTCTAGTGTTTTATGGAAAGCGGTATGACTGGATGTTAATGATCATCTGTCTATCGTTAATATGTATGAGTCAAAGCCTAGACTGGCTTTGAATAAATAGTGATCCTATTTCAATTGACTTCTAGACAATTTCCCCTTTTCATTCTTTGGCACAGTCACATAATATTTGGGTGGTAGAAACTTCAAACAATTATTTTAAACAACTCAGTTACAGTTAGTTTGGACAGTGTAAGTTTGTGTTATTATCTAGGGGCTTCTTTTAGGAAGAAACCAAATCACTGAAATGTAAGTTTGGGCTTTAATTTGTTAGTAATTAGAACTTCAGAGGCAGACTAAGAATAAGAATGAAATATTTTTTCCTTATTTGAGATGTTATTTACTGGAATATAATATTAGAAATGTATGTGACACCAAATAAGTAGCACAAAAAGCTATATGCATTATAATATACTTCCAACAGTTGAAATTGCTCATATATATATCCTGTCTGTACTAGATTGTCAATAACTATTTGGAAAGGAGTAGAGGACATTTCTGTTAACCTACACATCATTCCGAACGTGTCATCTATCTAAAAGAGCCCTGGTTTTAGTCTGTCTGATACCTTTGCCACTGTGTAGTGGGTGCAATTCAAGAACCACCACAGGGCACCTCTCCTTGCTGGCAGCTCGTCCTGGAACACACCAGCATCAAAGCTCTAACTCATTGCCATGTGCTTTGTGCCATGCCACCAAAACAACCTCTTTCACTATGTGTCCTGATTGTGACAGAAGATGTTGTTTGACTGTTTCTAAGTTTCTGCTTCAAAAACCTCAAAATGCTGTTAGTAACAACACTTTGCAGTGATTTCATTATGTCTCAGAATACTTTACCTAAGGAGCTCGGTCAACACTTCTGTGCTTCTCTTCACAGAATGAGCAGCTGGAGCAGATGATGTTGAAGTGAGGCCCTGAGCAAGCCTTTCCCAGCGGGGGTTGTAGGATAGGAGACTCATGGTCATCTCCCATCATTACTTCCACTCTTGAGAGATAAAGGCACAACTGATCATGGTCACAAGCATGAATGAAACCTGTATAGACATGCCTGAGGTTACTTCAGAAATACAGACTTGAACTTCAAGAGTTCCTGCTAATTTGTTCAGTGTTCATACAGCATGTGGCATAGGGGACCACCATCCATTCCTGTGCCTCCTAGGTGCTGCTGCAATAGGAATTTCATCACCTTTCCTTTTGTCTGGGCACCTTTATCAGTGCAGCTGAAGGGAACACTGTGTGGGCTGTGAATTCTTCTCCAAAGACCATGCTTGGATGGTTATATCATGCTGGTCCCTGAGATGCTGCTGCTTGTATTAACTGTTTAAAGCTGATTTGCATACATTTGCAGCTACAGAAGAAGTCGAATGATAAATACTCCCAAATGTAGCTATGTAAATAGCAGCAAATTCTGACCAAATTTATGGAACACATTATAGTAGTCACAAATACTTCTCTTTTTCCTTTAAGAAAAAAAAACTCCATAATATAAATTTTGCTTTATGGCACAGGCCAGGTTCTCTTTTATAACCTTTTCAATTTTGTGCTGCCTTACAATTATAAAAGGACCATAAACAGATGGTAAATATTCCAGGATTCTTTTAACACAGACTGTGTTAAGTTCTTGATATCTTTCTATTCTACCCTCTGATTCAGGAGCACAGAGTGGAGGGTTTATACTGTGCCTGTAGATTAGTTATTGTTGGTTGATAAATAGCCACACAACTAGAGGATCTTGTGTAAAAAAAAATCGAAACAAAAAACCCTAAACAAACAAACAAACCACATGCCCTTCATCATGCTGTAGAAGATGATAAACACTGGAGTTGCAAATAGTTATAATTGCATCCATGTATAAATCCTGAAAGGTGAGAGACAGCATCCCTGGAAACATTACCCTCCCAAAAGGCAGAGCAAAGAGGCTAAACTTGTTCAGAGGCGATGGACTCCACTCGGTAGTGGCCTCACTTTGTACCTGAAATCATTCATCTTTGACTTAAAATCCAATAAAATTGCCTTCTGCCTAGCCCAGTGGGGACGGCTACTATTCTCAAGTTCAGCTCTGGAGTGATTTGCCAAGCTGAAAACGCCATTCCCCTTTACTGTCCACCTCCACAAATGGTTATGAAAGTAAGTTTTTATGGTTGCTGAGAAGGTGCCAGGAGAGAGATGGGAAGGAGATGGGTGGTTCTGAGGGCGAGAGCTTGGCTGCATAAATCTGCTTCAGTTGCCATGGTTCTCTAGAATATAGATGAGAATGAGTATTTACCCAAAGAAAGGGGATAAAAGGACATCCATGGGTTTATAGCCATACTGACTGTATGTCATTTACTAAACTCCCCAAAGAGGAGTTCAGTTTCTCTACCAGGGCAGACTGGCCTCTCCTGAACAAACCAAGGATTTAACTGTGGGTGACCAGTAACTGGTGTCGTGAATTAAAAGCTGTGTGGTTAAGTCAAGTGCGAGCCTTTCAAAGTGTATTTTTTCAAAAATAAGAGTGAGCAAATGAACAAAGAGCTTACAGAAGTGCTGAGGTTTTTTCCTTGGCATTTTATTAACTGCTTGACCAGACCCTTTCAAGTTATCTCTTAAAAGAAATGGAGATATTCAGGAAAGCAGAAACTTGTTATTTCTAAAGCAAAACACTTTTCTAAAATATTTCATTATAGAGCTTAATTATAGCTGTCTGAGCAGCCTGGAGAAGAGAAGGCAAGGAGCAATGTTTTAAGCTAGGAAAGGATGGATTTAGACTGGATATTAGAAAAAAGGTCTTTAATCTGAGGGTGACAGACACTGGAATGGGCTGCCCAGAGAGGTGGTGGAGGCCCCATCCCTGGAGTCACTCAAGGCCAGGCTTGATGGGGCCCTGAGCAACCTGTCCTAGGTAGAGATGTCCCTACCTGTGTAGGGAGGTTGGACCAGATGACGTCTAGAGGTCCCTTCCAGCCTCAAACATTCTATGATTCTGTGAAAGGACATTATGTTGAGCTGTCATATTTTGAATTGCAGCCTATTGATATTGCTGCAGTATCAGTACTGAATGTACTGCATGTAATGCATATGGCTAACTCTAAATTTCCTAGTGTAATGTGGGGTAGGAAACCTATGTAAAGTAATAACATGGCCAGTGCAAGCAACACACACACCCAAATCCATTGAAAATCAGGCTGGATAATGTAGACTGAGTAATAAACAAAAAGCAAATGGAAAATGAATGGGAGGTCCCAGAATATATGTGTGTTCAACTTGGAAAACAAGAAAGACAGTGAGACTAGAAGAATGTGAAAGCTGTAGGAACGTTTGATGCTGTAAATGGTATAGTATTGAATATTTACATGAAAAGTAGGTTTTCCCAGTGATAATCAGAAGCATTCTCTAATAGTTATTCTAACACTTCATGTAGGGTGTGATAGGCCTTTGACATATGTCTATAACCATCTAGATTTGTTACACTGATCAGAGTACAATCAGAACTCCCCAGATCCCTTCGGTTGAAGTTAAATATCACTGTGAACCACGGGTATTGTGTCACCGGATAACATAACAAAACATTAATCAGAGTGAAACACTTCACTTGATGCTCTTACAGCTAATAGGTCTGAAATGAAATATAATTGCATATTAAAATGGAGTGGGTAGCTCTGTTTTGATGTAGAGATATGAAGATGTCAGGCAAGCTAGGAGGGAATGGGTGCCCTGAAGTGTTTGAGGAGCAGAGCCCAGGAGAGCATTCCTTGCATTCCTGTGGCACTCCTTCTATACATATACCCCACAAAAAAAGGGAATGTTAGCGCCCCAGTTTGGTAAACTGAGCTTCAGAAAAGCTGGCACTTTCTTATAGCTGCAGGCTTGATTAATTTGGAGAAATGATACTTTTTTGGATGATGAACGCAAGGCATATTTAGAACTCGTTTTTTAGGGCAAAGGCCGTTACATTTTCAATGTGTTAGTTAAAAATTAAAAAAATCTCTCTCAGAAGGACTACGAATAAGCATCAACAAGCAAGATGTAGTCAGGATGTGAAGCCCTTCCTAGTCTTTTCCCATGGTCTGCCCAGAATTATTGGTATTAGCTGCAAAAATATTTTGCTGACACGTATGAGTGAGATTACCCAAAGACAGCTTTTGTTAATGAGCCATATCTAGACATTCAGTAGGTTTAGTAGACTACAGTCTGAAGACACAGACACTTTGAGAGCCACTCATGTCTAAAAGTGTAAAATGCTGTTTCCTGAGACCAGCAGCGTTTGTTTTGTAAGGGAAAAAAAACTGGTTATCACTGTGACTTTTCACGAATACAAAATACAAATAAAAATTACGCTGTTGTGATTAAAAGGTATAAACCACCTTTAGTGACTGGAAATCAAACCGATTTCTCAACGTTGACATTACTGACTTTGTGATCCCCATCAGCGAAGGGTATTCGTTCCTTGTGAGCACAAATACATTAATAGTATTACACTGCTGCGCATGGTAAGTTAATAATACTTCCAGATTTCATATTTGTCAAGCTGCTGTCGAGACATGCTCAGTGTCGTGGTAAACAAAGAAAATCAGCCATGTTGCAAGACCTATATTGTTTAAATTAAACTTAAGTTCACGTAAGAAAAGCAAGCCACTAGATAACCACCCCCCCGAAAGGATTTCACCCCCCTCCCCCCCGTTTTTCTCGCATACAGCAATGCAAGAGGGGACAGCCAGCTGATACAGATTACTCTCTAGAAGAGTGACAACAGGTGGCCTCCCTAAAGCAGGGAGTTACTAGATCTAGCGGATTAAGTCTTTTTTTATTTCATGTCCAGTTTGCTCATCACCAATATTCACAGGATGCATCGATGAAGCCGTGATAATGCGCGTCCCTCAAGGCGATGGCTACAGACAGACAGTCTTATTTTTTTTAGGGTTAAAAACGACAGGGATGGCTTCCCAGGGCGCTTGGAGGGGGGCGAGGCACCGCTGCCAAGGGCGGTCCCCCCGATCGCTTCTCCCCCGGCAACCCGCCCACACCCCCCGCCGCTCCCGCCCCGCCCCAGCGGCCGCCTACGGGGCGGTGGCGGAGCTCCTGTGCGGCCGCCGGCTCGCTCCGGTGCGGCCAGAGCCACCGTCTCCGCCGGCTTCTCCACGCAGCCACCTTGAGGCGGCCGAACAGCGCTTTGTCATGGCCCCCGTGAGATGGCGGGACAGCCGCTCTCCTCACGGCCCCTGCCCGCCATGTTCCCCTCAGCTCTCCTGCCAGCGCGTTGCCTCCAGAAAGAGGCCCCTTACCGTTGCCACCGGGCGCAGCCTGCAAGATTGGTGCCGGGTTTAGTACTCAACACGAGTTGTTTCTAGGCTGCAGCATTTAAATGAGAATTTTCTCAGTTAAAAATAAAAAAAGTAAAATAAAATCTGAAATTCTATTGTTAGGTGTCTGGGAACGTCTCCCTTTTTGACTCCTGTTTCAGGGCAGGTTTATGGCGCTATTTCTTTACTTATGGTCTGTCCCCAGCCTCTGAAAACATGTCCTTAATCTGGTCCTTTCCAGTAACTACCCTGAAATCACGACGTTTTAAAAATAATTTAAAACCTGTTACACAACCTCTTAAAGTCTGTAAGAGGTGTTATCAGGGTGGTGTGTGTAAAGGAGACACAGCGATTAGCTTTGTCACTTCCTGAGTAATAAATGGTGGCAAGCAGTGTGACAGGAACATAGAGCATTAAAGTATTATATTCAAGGTCTTTGAGAGGTATCCAGCATGCTTTGATTCCTGGGGTCCTTTACAACCAACAACCAGCATTTCTACCCTCTTTCTTTTCCCTTAGTTTGTTAACAGGACAATTTCAGTGAGAGTTACTGGATAAAACACAGGCACTTTTCCTTTACCAGGTCATATGGTGCTGTTGAGGGGTCTCCAAAGGGGTTTGAAGTTGTTGAGGGTCAGAAAATAAGATCAAAGAACATCAGTGAAGTTTGTTTCCTTGCAAGTAGCAGCACAGCTACAATCACAGACTATAATGGGGCAGTGTTTAGGGGACCAGAGATTGGTTGCTCAGTTTTGAGGTATAGGAGGAGTATTTTCTGGGTCAGAATAGTCCCATCTAAATGAATGCTGCTCAAATCCATGTTCTTTATTTGCATTCATGCGCTCTGAAAAACCAGCACCATCTGACAGAATGCAAACCTTTCAGCACCACTGTGTTACCCTTAGCAAGCAGTTTCCAGCTTGCCTTACTCAGGTGTGCAGCTTCAAAAGCTGGAACAATGATGAAATACTAAAGAAATGGAAGACCATGTAATCAGAATATCCAGCCTGTTTTGTTGGTTAACTTGTGAATACCATTGCAGATGAACGATAAAGCAAATAAATCTTTTGCTGTGCTCTTAATGAAAATATGATTATAGTTGTTTCCTACAGTAATTCTAATAAGTGATCTAGTATAAGCCAGAAGCAAAGAGAAAACTATCTTCATTACTTACTAGCTTTTATTATTAGGAGAAAAGGTCTTCCAAGTGTTAAATGTCTCGCATTTTGCCACTTGAGCTTCCAATAGCCAGAATCTGACAGAGCTTGTCGAGAAAAACCTTGTCACAGTACTGCTGTAAGTTAAGCCTAAAGCAGCATCTGAAACAATTACACACTGGTAATTGCCAGGGTAATTACACACAGGTAATTGCCACTGCTATTTGCCAGGGGTGGCAAATAGCATGTGACTGCTTCAAAAGCAGCTTTGCATGCCTTGTCTTCATACTGCTCCTTTCAAATTTGTGTCTGGTTTTGCTAGTTAGTGCCACTGTTAAAATGCCAGCTGAAGAATTACTGAACAACACTTTATTCCTTGAAAAGGCACCGAGAACTAGAAGCAGTAAGGGGAGCAAAGCAGATAAAAAAACCCTTTGACTTCTAAATGTTTCAGCAATTGTCAGTCCAATTCTGTGAGCTTAATAAAGAAATAAAAGAATCTTGTCACAAATTGAATAGTTCAGCTATTAAATAAAGACTGCAAAGAAACAAACAAGACTCAGACTAATTGCAAAAGTGTCATGTTAGCGGTTCAAATGGGGCAGGATATGATCCATTTGTCCCTGCTCTGCAGGAAACAAGATTTGTCTTTTTCTTGTTTGAGCGTTCTTTTGTGGACTATGTGTAGGCCACCATTAAAGCACCGAGATGATCTTAAACTCTTACTTTCCTAGAAGCCATGTGTCCCATCCCTCTACTCACATTTTAGTACATGTATGTTACATACCACATCCTGACAGTTACATACCAGTTCACATGTCAAATGCATAGAAATCTACTTTTTCCTTCTTTCTGGCTGAAATAACCTGGTCCTATAATGCAAAGGCTTGACTAAACTCTCAAAGGTTTGGGTTTGGTTATTTATTTTTTTTTTTTAATAATTGCCCCGCTACTATCTTATCCTGTGAATGCAAAGGCTTAGTTCTCCTCAAAGGTTGCTATGGCAACACATAGCTATCTCAGAAACTTGGGTACACTTTGAAAAAGAGAAGAGGGAATTTTAAAAAATGAGGAGACTTCCATGTATACATGTATTCTAAATAACAGAAAAGCAAATAAATACTGCATGAAATGATAAAATAAAAAGTACAACACGAAGAAACAGACAAAACTAAACCACACTTTTCTACTGAAAATAAAGGAGGACCTAATTTACTTTCATGTACAGTTACAGTCTTACAAGTTGCTGTCACATCAAAGTGCAATGAAAATTCTTTGTTATATTCAGTGGTGCTTTTCACTGACTTCATAAACTATAGTCTGCATCTTCATAGTTTCTTCTTTCAACGAAGTATGGCAGTGTGTATCCTCAAAAGATAACTGATATTACCATTTCATTGCTCTTAAAATAAGCAAATAAATGACTAAGGACGTGGAACTAGGTGATAGAATTAACAGTAAATACAAAATAAGGTTATCTTTCCATCTGGATGTTTGGAACTTCGTGGGCTGCAAAACAAATGGGTGAAGAACAGTAATCTGTTTATAAGTCTAGGAGTAGAAATGCTTTGTATCTTCCTTTGCATCTGTTCTCACTTTTCCCTGGTGATCTGGGAATTGCTGGGAAAAGGACTATGGACAGAGGTGAGGAATTGCAAAACTTATTTCCTAGTCCTTACCACCTTACCAAACCCCACCTGCAAAACCCACTTTTCTGGCTGCCAACATTGAAATGACTCTCCTCAGACTCAGTCTTGTCATAATTTCATATTTTTTCTGTCAGTCTGATAGTTCTTAACTTGGCTTAACCCTCCCTGCATCCTTCTAATTCCTGTCCAAGCTCCCCTTTGAAGGGCTGTGCTGAAGCAGTGGCTGTCTGCACCAGACAGCAGCTACCCAGGCCAGCTTCATTATCGTGCTGTTTTCAAGCACCCTCAAGGACAGCACGCTGCTTAGGAACAGCTCAGAGGATGATTCATCCAGGTAACACAATTTCAACTCATTAGGTGAAGGGATGCTCTTCTTTTATGGCAAATATAGACAATTTAAATATAGTGTACATTTTTTCAGAAGTTTGCTTTTGTCTGTTAGAAGCAGATTATTTTTAGACCATTACAAAGGGACTTCAGGAACTGACTGTTTTGACTCATTTTTGATTTTTTGTTTTACATAAAAATGTCATCTGAGAGCTTCTAGTACATGCAGTTTTATTCCATCCTCTGTTCTCTGCTAGCTCTTTAATAGAAAACCAGCATCCTTTAGAAAACATTTTTCAGAAAACTCAAGTTATATAAATCCTTCAATTAATTTGATAAATACCTAGAAATAAAATTCAGCTCAAGGGAAAAACAAACCCTCAAAAACCCTTTGACAGCTGGTTCCATATTTTTATGATTGAAATTGCAATGGAGAATGTAGATGTCACATAAATGCTAGATGGTACTGATTTTATTAATAATAATGAGAACATCTTTGACAGAATAATTTGCATTCAAATATCAGTTTTATTTAACCTAAAAGAGTAAGGATTTCAAGCAGAAAGGGCAGTCACCTGTACCCCTGCATGGATTAGGTTTGCCATAGGGGTCTGTGCATGTATGTGAACAGATAATGAGCCCTAGGACAGTTAAGGTCAACACAGGAATACAAAGGGGGTTATAGAATAGGAAATTGGCTGCCATTCGGCTTTCCTCCTGTTAGAGTGGCCACATTAAAAAACCCTCAACTAATAATCTACAATTTAATAGAACAAATTTGACCTTCAGTATTGGCTTCTGCTGCTGCCAATAATCTTGAGTAAGAGCCAAAATTATATTAAAAAAATAAATAAATATTTTGACTATGTACAAGACATAGGCTTGCTATTTGTGGACTTTAATATTTATAAATGTCAGGTTCAAAGTTATTTAGGAATCCAAATGCACTGATTTCTATTTTAATTAGTGTCTGAGACAGTTGCAGTGCCCAAATGCCTTTTGCTCCCTTCCTAGCTCACTCCAAACCTGTGCAGCAACTCTTTTCACATTTAAGTTTGGTAGAAACAACCTTGTTCCCTTGCACAAAGAGTTCACAAAACACTCCCCATATAGGCCGCCTATTACTACTAATTAACTCCACTGCCACTACAGTGTGGAGAGAATGTAAAGCAAGGACTTTGTATCAACTTATAATGGGTACGACTCTGGAATATGTGTGTGGTTTATTTCTCTGTGCAATACTTTTGAATATTCAAGTTTCATACTCAAAGAATTCTTTGAATGAGTTTAAGATTAATTAAAACCTGTATACCTTGTTGATTAGTTTGCACCCGAAAGAGCTTTGGTGCAGCCTCACCTTGAGTAGATGATCAGTGTAAGTCCCTTCCACCTGAAAATATTCTATTAAGTATCTTTATTTACAAATAATCCCTTGCTGAATTTATGTAGAAAGGGGGACAAAAAAATTACAGGGGGTACATAAAGTTATAGTAGCACATACTGGAAAGCACCAAAAAAAGGTTAATAAAATGTTGCAAAGAAGTGGAGAATACAATGTTTAAATAATCATTTAGCACTTCATATACCTTTCTTACAGGCCATCTGCATTGAGGACTTAGCACAGGTCAAGGATTCTTTTTTTCTATCATTAAAGAATTTTTCTAGCACTTTTAGCACCTCAGGCTATTTGGCTAACTACTGCCACAATTAAAAGAGGAATATAAAGATATCACTGAATATAATGTCTATATAAAAATTATGTTCCTTTATGGATTTTGTTTGTTTTTAAAGCCAAACTAGAGAGGGGTGTTTGGAGTAAGTTTTCAACTGTTACACAAAATTTTCTTCTTTTTAATTCTGTCCAACTGGGGAAAAAATAGTAGATGGTTGTGTTTTTCAGTGTTACAGCTTACAAAAGTGTTTGGGAAGAAGCAGTGCTATCGTAGAGTATGCTCAGACATGGTTTTGAAAGGTGCATGCAGTTCTTAAGCTGGATGGCACCAACATAAAGTGAGTGTGTCTAGACAGCACCCTGATATTCCATTTGTCTTCCATTCTCTTAATGGCATCCTTCCTCTACCTCTCCTCACAACTCCATATCCCAAGTTTATTGTGGTGGCTAAGAGGAGGAAAAAAAAAAAAAAAAAAGTCATCTCTCCCCCACATGGCTGTGCAATAAAGAGATTATGACTTTGATACAGCCAGCACATTTTTTAGAAGGAAAGAGCATTCCCCTTCAAGAGGCTGGGTTCTTATTTTCATGGCTCAACATCTTCTATAAATCTAGAGCAAACAGAAGCATCAGAAACAGTTGCATGAATTCTCCTGTGAAGCCAAGCAGCTAAAGTCCTGAGGAAATCGAACTAGTAGAGCAAAAGTCAAGAGCAGAATCAAATCTTGTTCTGTAGCCTAGCCAGTTGACCTCTAGGCTTCTTTCAGCATTCTTATTTTAGTTTGAAAACCACCCAACCCAAATCATAAAACAACCCACCTTTTAAGGGCTAGTAACTCTCTCTTTTGTAGTTGTTAGATCTCTCTAAAATCCCTTGTAAGTTTTGGGGGGGTTGAAGTAACTGTCCTAAACGGGATAGTGGTAGAACTGAAAAGAAAAGTCACACAGTCACACACCTGTGCTATATCCTGTTAGTACCCTGACTTCCTTCACAGTGGCAAGAAACTGAAGACCTCTAGCAGAGGTTGGTTTGTTCTGTTTTGTTGTTGTTATTTTTTTTTTTTTTAATCAAATAGTCATTTTCACATTTCCTGTGAGAGCTTGCTTCCCCTGAGCCTTCGAACACTACCTTGAAAGAAAATCATTACAAGTATCTAAAGCATACTTAAATTGAGTCATACATGAAACAGAAAGGCTCATTACTGACAAAATATAAACACACTTCTTATTTACAGCAGACCTAAGCAGATATCATCTTACTCAGTTCTCAAGTATTCTTGCTCTACACTGTCAATAAATGTGCCCTCTACCTGCGACATTCACCCTGAAAAATTTGATGGCAACACTTTCTGACTAGTCTTGTGCCTGTCTATCTCGGGAGGATTATGGCACAGGAAACTCATATGATGACAAGATTTTTCATGATTACGAGCAGTAGCTCAGCAATGGAATTCTCCTTTATGGGCCTGTTCCAAGAACTGTCAAAAAAACCCTTCAGTTCAAGCAGGACAGTTTTGATCAACCCCTTAAGTGGTTTAAAGAGTCCAATTTCTTTGTCAAGGTTCTCAGAGAAAAAAGGCAATTTCTCAAGGCACACAATATTAGTCCCCAACCTATCAGTCACTGTTATGAGACAAGCCTTGAGAGTCTGATGGCTGAGGTCTATTAACTGCTCACAAGATTGATAACAGGGCAAGTTGCAAAGGAAACGTTAGATTTCCAATCAGTTCAACAATCTCTTAAACTTCTTGTAATACCACCGTAGAAATAGATTCTGCCTGATACACACATATTTCATCAGAAACTATTTTTCATTTATGATTCCATAACCAGAGAAAAGCAACTGCATCTGCACAAGCCAGGAAGCTGAAGCCCTTCCAAGTCCCACTTAGCTCAGGAATTTCTCTTGGGCTTAATCAGGAAATTACAGTGTGAAAAAGAGGATTATGTTGTTACTACAGACTGCGCAGCCATTGTACATCTAGAAGTAACAGTGCTAACTTTTTTTATTATTATTATTTTTAGGGTAAGACAGCACTACTCTAGAGCAATACCATCCAGTCTTTTCATCTCCTAGGGGAGATTATTTCAAAGATTTCTTTGTATTAGGGTATATAAAAAAATACAAACCAAATATACCAGGGCAGAATTGTTCAGACTTCTGCCCAAGTCCTGTATTTTAATTGTTCTCATATCAGACTTTAGAAATTGACAGTGCCCCAACTCTTCCAAAGAAGTTAGGTGGAGCTGGAGGTTGTGTAGCTGCTGGGAAAAAAAGCAGTTCTCAGTGATGCAGATTTTTGCTTTCATAGAGAAGTGGTAGGAATTCTGTTGCACTTTTTAGCCCATCCAGTTGTGGCTATGCAGCACACGCTCAGACAAGCGGTCACTGACTGCCCTGTATCTCAGCTTGTTTCTCCACTCCACTTCATTCAGGCTGCTTGTGCCCAGACTGTGATGCTCTGATCCTTGCAGGGGTTTAGTGCAGTTTGCTTTCACCTCTATCCACAGAATTAATTTTGCAGCTTGTCTGAATCCTCAGAGTTAATTTTACTGTAATTTAAGTCAGTTCCTACCCTTTAACTGCACAGCTTGCATGTGTACACAGATCCCTTCAGATGTATGATGCTATAGATCTCGAGGTAATTCTTCAAATGTGCTATTAATAAACAGACATGAGAACTGTTTTGACATGTTATTTATAAATATATAAGCAAAGCCAGAATCAAAGATTAGAACTCAATGAGCCAGGCATCATGTACTTCATATTGCCTACCCTTCAGCTGCTTTTTCATTGCAACCCTGGAAGCACTAGATGTTCAAATCCGAGTAACAAAATTAATCTACTTAAATATTTTGATATATCAGAAGTTCTTAGTATCTGACTAGTGTTAATTAAGAGTCTTGGAAAGTCCATGAGGGCTTAAAGTCAGCAGGGGCATACAAGAGGGGGGAAAAAAAAGGCAACACCCTTTCTGAATTGTGAAAGCACTAGCCCCAGAACAGTCACACTGTTTCCCCATCAGAAAAGATCTATTTTCTCTAAGCGAAGTTCACAAATGTTTTTCTGCAATAGTCAATGCACATATTGCAATTTTAAGCTACTTAGGATAATAAGGAGTAACAGTCCATTTTATAGTGGAGCAACTACATATGCTTTTGTATTCGTAATTGGTCCTGGGTTAAATTTTAGATGCAAATAAAAAGCTGGTTTAGTTTAATTACACAGGGCCCAGATTTCTGGATTCTGACATTTTTTGGTCTTTCCCTGCATTGACAGATGTACATTTTGGAAACACTATTGCCTTCCACCATTGTAGCCTCCTAAGAATACAATGGTAGAGATAAGAAAATAATCTATGTAGTACAGTTACTCTACTTTTGCCCAACTTTTGTATTCTTTTTGTACTTAGCCTCCATGCTCATGCTGTTTGCAGTATGTATTAGAACCTCTTCCATTTCAGCCTTTTCTATTTCTCCCTCAAAATACCCTTCTAGTCTATTTATACCCAATTCCACTTTTTCACTTATCGCGTCTCTGCTCCCTCCATCCTGCAGTAGTATCTTTTGACTTTGCCCATCACTGATCTGATAAGACTAAAAAGCAATTCACAGGCTACAACCACAAAAATTCTCACTGCGGCAGGGTTATGGAACGTTTTTAAAAACATTATCCGGGCAGAATGCTGTTTATGTAATCTGCTTTTTTTAATTTTCTCTGAATATTCGTAAGAGAGTACACTAGACATTACCAGATGGATAAATTCAGATTTAAAGAGAAGATGAATGAAAACCCAGCATTTCCCTAGAATATTATCATTTTATCACACCATTAAAAGAAACAGTATTAAGCATGTCCCACAAATGGTATAAAAGAATTTTATTTTTAATCTTGGACACTGTACTTGTTATACAGATAGCATGTCTGAAATTAATTACAACTTCATATAGCCTTAATTATTCATACGTATGTTCTGTTCTGAAGAAATCTTCAACATATTTGATGGACAAAGCAGAGTTCTGTAGCACTAAAACCCCTTGCAGTGATTCATGTGAGCAAAATTTATTTTTAATCTCGCACTGTAATATGTCCTTGTATTGTCTACTCCAACAACTCTCAGAGGTGTGCATAGACCAAAAGGGTAAATGTAAAGCAAATTCTTCTACAGAACCTACATTTTTTTCTTTAATAAAAAAACTGTTGAACTATCTTCTTCCTCACAACAAGTATGAAAAACTACCTGGCCATAATCTCTATCTTTAGTTTCCTTCCCGAACAGTGTTCCTGAACTGAAAGATAAAAGATGTTCCCAGAAACAAAACCATAAGGACTCCTAAAAATGGGAGTAGAGGAGCAGTTTAAATTGGAAGTAACTGCCAGATGGTTTTGATCAAGGTAGTCTATTGGAATCCCACAAGCCATGTGAATGAACATATGATTAACGGGAAAACTGACGGCTGTCTGATTTCTTGCTAATATGTTTGAAGATTTTAGCTTTGTGGACATTCTTTGATTTCTGGTAACCAAATCCTCCACCTCCACCTCTTTTCTGTAGTCTTCTGCCATGGTTGCTGTTGACATCTGGAATTTTATTGGTTAAGGAACTTAAAAAGGAGTAATTTGACATGTTGCTTTTTTAGGTATTGTAAGGGTTATTAAGTGAGGGAGAAAAACCAGCAGCATTATACAAAAAGTTGAGTTGCGTAACTACAGACAAAATTAGAACCTTGTGTCTGGGGCTCTAAATAATGCTCTTATTCCTCCAACTGGCCAGATAAATTGGGCAGGGTACCACTGCTTCAAATTCCATCCTCTGGCAGGTTTGACAGTAATCTGGATGCAGTCTTCTATTTTGTGCATTTGCCTCTCTACTTGAATACTCCACAGTTATTGAACTTCGAGCATATACTTTTCAATGGAAATAATTTTGCACGGAGAAGAACAGTATTCTAGAACATATATGCAATTATGCATTCCAGTATCTGCTAGTGCAGAGCACATGAAGCACATACAGCTTGTACATGCACTAAACCATACGTGTTTGTAGGCAATTTATGCAGTTTTAGTATCTGCTGTTTAACACTGGCTTTGATAAACTGTTGTTGGAGCACAATGCATTTATGTGATTAATAGTAAAAAATAAAATAAAAATCAGAATTTGAAGTAGCATAGGAACTTCAGTATGTTGCATTTAACATTTGCAACACAGAAATTCAGCTTTGAAACACTGCAGTAAAGGATACTGAGGTCAACAAATGGAGGAACTTTAAAACCAAATGAAAGGCTGACTTTGGGAAGATCCAGGTTATTGACATCGTAGATCTGCTTCAGAGAATGGGAGTCGTAAGCTCTAATGTAAGCTTTGTATGCTTCCTGCGCTGACTTGTGAAGGAAGTAGTTCTTCTCAATCAGCTTTTCCAGCTGGTGAGAGGGATTAAAAAAACAGTAAGAGACATATCCAATTATAGCTATAACATTCGTACAAATTACTCAAGCAGATTATTTACTGTGGGATTTGCAGAGACGTTCACTATTCACTTCAGCAAAACTGCCCTGTGACAGCAGAGTATAAAAGCACTGATACACGTGTGTGTAAACAAACAGTGGGACAAAACAGCCTGAATATGGAAATTTACAGAAATATTAAATTGGGTTGTCCCAAACAACTCAGTGAGGAAGGAGTATGTAACTGCAGCCATAGCATAGAACTATGGGTACTGCGAATTAATGGACACCGACTCTAGTCAGACCTCTAAACTGTACCATTCCATGTTATTCTGTACTCTGTCTTACCTGTTATGGTGCAAATGCACTGTGAAATAAGCAGTATTAATTCTAAGACAACAATGCAGATGCACTAGTGTAGACAGGCATTTTATTTGTGGCAGGACAAGTGTTCCCAACACTCTTTGGGTTTAAGTGTCATTTGATGTTTATCATACATTAATTCAGCATACTAAAAATATGTTACCTTGACATAACTTCTTAATTATTAACTAGGAACCTCTTTTTAGAAGAGCTGTCTACAATGCTGCTTGTACTTGCTATTTTAAATTTAAGTTACTGCAAAGAAACTTTGCACAGCTCTTATCAAGACAGATTCTCAGAACACCACAATAGAAACTCACATCTAAGGAACTATCTAGCCAATTCTATTCAACTTGGTGCTCCTTGGCTACTTTTGTGGCACAAAATAGGTTTAGCTGATGCTGGGCTTTATTAACACCAGCTACTTAAAAACATCCCTGGACTATATACTAACATTTATAGGTGTTGCTACTGGCTCTCTTTCTGCACACTGAAGTCAGAGTAGATCATCTTATAAGAATATGCTACTCACAATTAATCTGAACTTACATAACTATTCAATAAAGCTACCAAAACTCTCACTTACAATGGCAGACAAGAACATTCTGTTCAAAATCTGAAAGCAGGTTTACATCACTGTGGTCTTGTGATGCAATGCAACGCAACAATTCTTTCCAGCATTATACACTGCTAATTTGCTTGTAATTTAGTACTAGATATTAAAATCAATCTTTAATTTCTAAACATTTTATTATCAAGGGGCAATATGGCAAGAGGATTTACTGCACACTACTCATCTACAGCATACATATTTAAAAGTGCAGTCATTACAGACTAACAATCTCCACATAAATTATTATACAGATATTCAGAGTTGCTGTAATATTAAGTCCTCTCATACCTGGGACTGGATGTCTGAAATTTTTGACCAGGAGAATTCAAATTCACTTAGTGGTACCTTAAAAAAAAAAAAAAAAAAAAAAAAAAAAAAAATATCACAATTATTTATACGGTGTAAATAGTGAATGTTTTTAAGACCCGATAAAAATAGAAAAAGCCCTGCTAGATAATTTATTTTTTT
>JANHFX010004029.1:0-22071 GCA_027560015.1 Chloroceryle amazona
GGGGGACGCGGGGGGAGCTGCCGCGGCCCGCCGGGGACACGGGGCGCCGGTTCATCCCTGCCGGCACAGGGTCTCCAAGCGCTGGCTGCTGGCACTCTGTGCCCAGGCGAGTGGTTCCTCCGCGGGGTGCAGAAGCAAGGCTGCTGCGGGGCTGGGTCTATTTGTGTTCCTTGCTGGTTATCACCAAACGCTGATATCACAAAGAGAAAGCCCTGTTTCCTCCTGCGCTTTACCAGTTTTATTTACTGGGTAGCCCAATAACATCTTTTAAAAGAATAGAGGTGGAAGGACCCAAGTTTTTGCTCTCTTGAGGGTAGATGGGGGGCCTTCAGTGTTTCCTGGGGCTATTGCCAGTGCTCACCTCAGCAAAGGTCCTGGGTTTGCCCCTTGTTTCTTCCCTAGGTACGACCGGTTGCTGCGGATCCGAGCACTGAGATGGGAGTATGGCAGCATCCTGCCAAACACCATCCAGTTTCACATGTCAACTGAGGAAGTGAGTTGGCTTTGTATTAAACTTTTCCCCTTTTCCCACTTCTCCTCCTGATGGGTTATCTATTTACTAGAGTCAAAACAGAGTAGGCTTCTCTTCCCTTACTATAAACTTGATGTTTAATGTGCCTTTCTGTGAATACTGATTTGTTAATTCATTGTCTATGGGTACAACACCAAATTGATACCGAGTGCAGGTAATGTCTGGCACTTCTAAGGATCGGGTGGTCTTCACCAGATCAGACTTGCAGCCAGCAGAACTAGGGCTTCACATGCATCTCCAGACCAATGTACAGAATGCCTAACAGGTACTGCTAGGTACGTGACCTACCGTAAATTCAAATTTTGGCTGGCATGAACATGCTTGGGAACAGTGGTCTGACAGCACAAATAAGCTGGACCTCAGTCATCAGGGATCTACCTGTCTTTCAGCAGCAGTTGTTGGGCTTTGCCTGAGGATTGCTGTTTGTGTCCTGCAGGTGGAGTGGTTCAATCGGTACAAAAAGTCTCTGGCTACCTACATGAGGTCAGTAGGAGGAGAAGAGGGTCTGGACCTTACACAGGACATAAAACCTCCTAAAAGCCTGTACATTGAAGTAAGTGCAAGATTGGTGGTTTCTGCCTGTGAACAAACATTTTGCTCAACCAGCTTGTTCTAGAAAATTTCACCCCATCCAAGTCAGGTCATTTCAAAGCCTTCAAAAGCATCAAAGCTTCCACAAGCTTCTATAGTTTACTCTTTACACTTAGCCTGAGGTGTGTTTTACTCCCTCTTCTACTGAGGGCTCCAGGTATGTTGAAAGATGGCATACCTAGTCTTCAGGCAATTGGTCTGGTGGGGTGAGTGGTCCAGTGAGAAGATTTTGCAGTGTTTTGCAGATACTTAAACATCTCTCAGATAAACTAGAAACCTTGTTCCCATGTTAAGGATTGCTAACTTAGTTTTCTTTGTTGTTATTTTAAATGGACTCTGATAGATGAGACAATTTTACACAACTGATAAAACAAAGTGAGAAAAGCATGTGAGAAATGGGGAGTGAGCAGCTGATGTGCTCTGATGTTCTCTTTGAAAGAACAAGCAGTCACAATCAACCTGCTCCTTAAGTCAGTTTCACTATTAACAGATTGGCATTTTTTTTGATATGTGTGTGGGGAAGTTGTCCTGGAAATGCTGCTGCTGTTCCCTGGACTCTGTCTTTTGTGCTGCTCTTCCTCTAGTCTCTGTGGAGGGCTGGTCTGCTCGCTGCTTCTGGCTTCTGGCAGAGACGGAAAGAGAACACCAGGTAGAGTCCACAGACCATGGGATCAGTCCAGTTTGCATTTCCAGGTTTGCTCTGTATTGAGGCTCCAGCAGGAGGGTAGGAATGAGTCCATACTTAAGAGTTTTGGGGCATGTGTTTTAAGTCAGCAGTGATCTCTGGTGTTTTCTGTGTGAGATCTGATGATCTGAGCGCTGTGTTTCTGCTTTGCAGGTGCGATGCTTAAGAGACTATGGAGAATTTGAGATTGATGATGGGACCACCATCCTGTTGAAGAAGAATAGCCAGGTACCTGTGACAAGAGAGTGTGGTCCATTCCCTTCCTTCTCTTTCACTCCCATGATGTCCCCATGCTTATCCCAGCTTTACAGTGTGTCCCAGTTCCTGCACATACGACTCCTTGCACATGCTGCAAGTTGTCTGTGTGGCCCAGGACTGTGGTTCACGCTGTCTGACCTTGTACCACAATGCAGCGGGCATACTGCACAACAAAGAGAGCTGATTGTGTGCAGCACCAAATCCAGTCTGCCTAGATTTCAAGGCAGTTTGTCTGTGTTTCTGTGCAGCACTTCTTACCCCGCTGGAAATGCGAGCAGTTAATCAGACAAGGAGTCCTTGAGCACATTTTGTCGTAAGCGTGCAGGACAGGAGCAACAACCCTTGCTTGGTGGCCTGCCCACACCAGGGACTGAACTCGTGTGTGCAGGACTTCAGACACCCCAGCATTTCTGCAGTGGGCACCCTGCCACTCCTCATGGACTCTGATACCTGACATGAAGATCAGCCCCAAGTTTATGAAGTATGCAAGCCCCATCGGCCAGCTTTTCATGACCAAAGGCTGCATACTGGTAATGTAGCGATCCTGGGAACACAGCGCAGTGGGGGGTGGCATTGGAGGGGAGGGGTGGGGAGTGGGGGTGTTATTCAAGCCTCACAGCTACAAGCAGCTTTTATGAATGCATTTTTGTTTGGAGCAGTTTTTTCTTCACACTGCATGTAGGAGTAAGACACTAACTGGCTGGGCTCCAGAAGCCAGGAGAGTTCCATGGTTGCAAAATAAAGAATGACTTCAGCTTTCAATTTAGTGTTTTTCACGCATTAACGTTGTGTTTGTTAAACACTCTGACCTGGCTCTGTGGTCCAACCCATCTTGACCCTGCAGTGCGATGCTCAGCAGGTTAATTTCAGTGTCTCAGTCAAGCTGCTCCTCCAAGTGTCAGATGAAGCTGCAGGAGCTTTCTTCCGGGACTAGCCATTAAGCCTTGTCTCCTACATGTAAATACTGTTTCTTAAGGTGGTGAGTGAATGAGCACTGCAGTCTGGTTCGTGGGTATGGCCAAGGTTTCTTCCAGCATATTTGAGCTGTGCCTCTGTACTTCTGTGAATAGTCAGTCTCCTTCCCCACAGCAGTTGTCTCACAGGGCCTAGGGACTATTTGGAGTAGAGGTGGGAAAGGGAGAAGAGGGTTTTAAGGATTCCCATTAGCACAAAACCTGAGCAAGGCTGAAGAGTTGATCTACCTGTCTGTTTTTCTTAACGCAGCTGCTGACTCTTGAGAAGTGGCTGAGAGATAATATTTCCAAAAACATAAGCCTGAGGTAAGACCAGAGGTTTGCCCAGACCCCACCTCTGACAGTAGCCAAAAAGCAAATACTGAGGGGAGAATACAGAAACAGGATAAATGCCTGGGCCACTACTCCATTGCTCTCCCAGCCCCAGCTAAGGAATCTCCCTGAGCTAGACCACACCCTCTGTGGGGCTTCCCTCCTTGTAACAGCCCAGCTTCTCTCTTGGCCCTTGTAATCAGGGCTGCCCTGATGGCACAGAAAGAGGAGCCTCAGCTGTCACCCACCAGGGCAGAAAAGTGTGCCTTCACCAAGGAGTCCTCCTCAGTCACAGCCTCCGGCCATCCCTTGGCACTGTCCCAGGGCCAGGGAACCCATCTGCCCTGGCAGGCTGAGACTTAAAAGACAGTGACTGAGTTTTATCTCGTAGCAAATTTATCCCCTTTTGTTCCTGAAACAGCAACAGCTTAAGCTATTTTAAAGCTCTCTTTGTATTGACTTTGTCCAGCCTCTGCTTGGCTACTGTGATCCAGTCAGGCTTGTCTAGTCTGTCTTGTACAGTAGTTATCATAGCCTCCAATATCCTCCAAGTCCTTTCACAGCTAGTGCCAATCACAGCCCCCAGCCCTCTGCTCTGCACAGAGCAAGGCAGGGGCACCGTGACAACAATGCATCCTCCATACACCCTGGGCAGATCAATAAATGCGTTATTTGTTGATGTAAATGCTTCACTTTGTAGCCTTTCAAGACAACTCGCTTAGGCAAGAGCAGTACTCACCGACAACAAGGCAGGCAAGTTCACTTACTGTGTCTCCTGGTCTCTTCTGAAGAAGTGTGGTGCTGAGTAGGGGTCACCAATACTGCACCAACCCTTGGAGGCTCAAACTGAAAGATGGCTCTTCCATCAACCCCTCTGTCCTGCTCACAACAGAGGCAACAATCCAGTAACAGGCTGGTTTGGGTCTATGCTCAGGCTTTAGGAAGGTCAGAGTCTCCTAGAGCCCAAGAGGAGCTTAAAGGAATAAAAGTTCAGCAACAGTTGAGGAAGGCTATGGAAATAAGAGCAAACAAGATAGCAGAAGGTGCTGTAATACTGCAAACATTTTAATGCCACAACACAGTTTTCTTGCTCAGACTAAGCCAGACACAGGAGCCTGCAAGCCCTCCTGCCCTGGCATTCCAGCTGTAACATGGTCCCAACAGCAGTCCTCCACAGAGATTGGTGGTGGGCATCTGCACCACCACCAAACATGCTGTCAGAGTGCAGGTAACTCCCATGGGAGGGCTGCCCTGACTTACAACAGAACACTGCCATTGAGAAGGTCACCACAGCTGGTCCTTTCAGTAGGAAAAAATCAGCTATCCACAGGAACAATTTCAAGGACACTCTGGTTTCTCCATTTTCTACTTTCTACTCAGGAAAATCCTATCAAGACCAGGGAGGACAAGGCTGATTTCCTAACCCAGCCATACCTCCCTCTCTGCACCTGACATCCCAGCCAAGAGCAGGGCTGCAACAGCAGGTGCCCCATCACGCACTCAGAGATGCTGGTGTGATTTTTCCTAGGAGTTGCTTCAGAGCTGAGGCTTGCTCCTCCAACAGCATGTTCTTCTCCTCAGTGGTCTTCTGCTTCAGCTCAGCTGCCTGTAGAGCCATTGCAAATCTTCTGTTCTCCTCATGGAGGTCTTCAATCAGCAGTTTGTTCCTGGAGAGTTGGGCCTACAGCAGACACAGAAATCTTAAGGTTCAGCATCCCCACACAGGGGTCCCAGCCAGGCAGGGACATGCATGCCTAACCTCTCATACACTCACCTGGGCATCTCTGAGCTGAGCTGCCCTGTCTGCCAGCACAGCATCAGCACTCCTCAGACTGTGCTCCAGCACCTTTGCCTGCTCCACAGCTGCCTGCAGCAGACGCTCGTGTTCCTTCTGCAGTGGGCAGCAAAGCCTAATGTTGGCTTGTCCTAGAACTCACCTGGGCCCTGGCAACCCTGGACCATGCATTTCCCTAAGACTCCACTCACAGACCTTCACAGTCCCTGAAGGAGAGCATGGGGATCAGCAGAGGTGGTGCAGGATGCAAAGAGCTCTGGCACAAGTGTCTATAGAGCAATACAATCTTCCTAGGTCAGCACCAACTGGTTTTAAGGCAAGGCACAGATTTATCAGAAATTTCTATAAAAACAATACAGTGTCCTCCCCTCTCCCAGCCATGCCCAGAAAAACCCAGGTTTTGTTTTTTTTTTTTAATTCCTTAGGCTATAAATTGATTCATCTTTGCCTAGGCTAGTTCAGTTGAATCACAGTGTCCTGAAACAAAGGACAGACTCACAAAACACCAACACCTTGTGCCCAGTGCCCTAGAGATAAAACCCACCTACAGAATCTCAGAACGATAGGGGCTGGAAGGAACATCTGGAGATCATCTAGTCCAACCCTTCTGCCAGAGCAGGTTCATCTAGAGAAGCTCACACAGGAACATGTCCAGGTGAGTTTTGAATGTCTCCAGAGACAGAGACCCCACAACCTCTCTGGTCATCCTGTTCCAGTGCTCTGTCACCCTCATACTATAGAAATTCCTCCTCAAGTTTGAATGGAACTTGTGTCCATTACCTCTTGTGCTGTCACTGGTCACCACTGAAAAAAACAACCAGTCCCATCCTCCTGACACCCACCCTTTAAAGTGTTTATGAGCACTCATAAGATACTGCCTCATTTTCCTCTTCTCCAGACTAAAAAGACTGAACTCCCTCAGCCTTTCCTCATAGAAGAGCTGTTCTAGTCCCCATATCATCATAGCCCTTTGCTGTACCAGTTCCCTGTCCTCGAACCAGGGAGCCCAGAACTGGACACAGTGCTCCAGATGTGGCCTCACTAGGGCAGAGTAAAGGGGTGAGAGAACCTCCCTTGACCCGCTTGCTGCATTTTTTTTTTTGATGCACCCCAGGATGCCATTTGCCTTCTTGACCACAGGGGCACACTGATGGCTTATGGTCATCCTGTTGTCCCAGAGATTTCCACAGAGCTGTTTTGCAGCAGGTCAGTCTGTACTGATACATAGGGTTATTCCTCCCTCCATGCAGGACCCTATACTTGCCCTTGGTGAAATTCATCAAGTTTCTCTTAGCCCAACTCTGCAGCCTGTCCAGGTCTCACTGGATGTCAGCACAGCCTTCTGGTGTGTCAGCCACTCCTGCCAGTTTTGTGTCATCAGCAAACTTGCTGACAGTACACTCTGTCCCTTCATCTGGGTCACTGATGAATACACTGAACAGGACTGGACCCAGTACTGACCCCTGGGCAATATCACTAGTTACGGGCCTCCAACTAGACTCTGTGTCACTGATCATGGCCCTCCGAGTTCTTGTCTTCCAGTTTCCAAGCCACCTGTCCATTCATCTAACTCACACTTCCTAGGCTCACCTATGAAGATGCTGTGGGAGATGGTGTCAAAAGCCTTGCTGAAGTCAAGGAAGGCAACATCACTGTCCTCCCCTCATCTATCCATCCAGTCATGCCCTCATAGAAGGCTATCAGATTAGTCACACATGACGTCTTTATGGTGAATCCATGATAACTACTTCTACATTCACCAGGAAGAGCAGCTCCAGCGCAGGCCAGTCTGCACTGGGAAGGGAATGTCAGCAACAAGGTCCAGCGAGGGGCTCTTTTGGGGGCTTTCTGGAGCCGAGAGAGCAGCTCAGCTGTGCTGGGGGGCAGCAGCTGCCAGGAGGGCTGCTGAGGCGGCCCAGCTGGAGCAGTACTGCTGGTGGCAGAGCTGAATGAGGCGGGAACGCGCCAAAGGCCGTTCACCGAGAGCAGTCCCCATCCGAACAGAAGCCCTTGGGCAGCACCGAGCGAACGAGCAGCGAGGGGTGGCCCCTTCTCAGGGCGATTCTTTTCTGAGGGGAGCAGAGGCCCCAGGTGCTACCCAGATCCGTCTCCCAGGGCAGTGCTGCCTCCCCAGGCCCGGCTTAGAGGCATCACCAGGAACTCCCTGGGCTGGTCCAGCCCTCAGATTGTTACCCAGTACTGGATATGCAGGTTGGCAGCGATGAGGCTGTGGGCAGAAGGCCAAGAGCTATTTATCAGCAGTACTGGCTAACTGGGGAGTTCACAACAGACTGAAGGGTAGCAAATGTGACACCAATCTAAAAGAAGGGCTGGAAGGAGGGTCTGGGGAACTATAGAATTGTCAGTCTGACCTCCATGCCATGGAAGGTCATTGAACAAATCATCTTGAGTGCCATAAACCACCATTTACAGGACAAGGAGGCAACTGGGCCCAGTCAGCACGGTTCATGAAGGGCAGGTCCTGCCCAATGTACCTCATCTCCTGCTATGACAAGTTGACCTGCTTGGTGGATGAGGGAAAGGCTGTGGGCAATGTTTACCTGGACTTCAGCAAAGCCTTTAATACTGTTCCTCACAGCATTCTCATGAAAAAAACTGTCTGCCCCAGGCCTGGACAGGCACACACTCTGCTGGATCAAACACTGGCTGGCTAGCCGGGCTCACAGAGTGGTACTGAATGGAGTTACATCCAGTTGGCAGCCAGTCACAAGTGGTGTTCCCCAGGGCTCAGTCCTGGGGCCACTCCTGTTTAATATCCTCACCAATGATCTTGGTGAGGATATTAAGAGCACCCTCAGTAGGTCTGCAGATGACACAACCAAGTTAGGTGGAAGCGTTGATCTGCTTGAGGGTAGGGAGGCTCTGCAGAGGGACCTGGACAGGCTGGATCGATGGGCTGAGGCAAATGATAAGGGCTTCAAAAAGGCCAAGTGCCAAGTCCTGCACTTGGGCCACAACAACCCCATGCAACACTACAGGCTTGAGCCAGCACAGAGTGTCTCCATGGATAACTCCTGCTCCTCCAGATACAAGCTATCTGGTCTATGGTAGGTGGCTTAGCAGACAGAGGGCTCCTGTTGGAGTGGAGGGTGATGACAGGGTTCATGAGAAATGGAAATTGCCGCTGAATTTGAAGAACAAGGGCATTTTGCGTGTGGGCTCTTGATACATAGCATCTTCCACCCAAACTTCAGGTGGCTGTCACTACAGCTGCCTTCCAGGTTGGCAGTGCTCCCTCCCCTAGTTATCCTTGACCAAGTTCCCACAAATTCATGCTTACCTGGGTCCTGACCAGCTGCCTGCATGTCTGCTCAGCCTGCTGGTGTAGCTTTTTCTGGAGCTGCTGAGGCTTGCACTGCTCCTCTGTCAAGCTGGTTTGTAGCTGCTCGAACTGTTTCTTTGGCACCATGTTGTTCATCTCGGCCTTGGCCTGCTGCAACTGCAGAGCATGCTGAGTTTCAGCCTGACTCAGGCTTGTTTTGGCTTCCAAGAGCTGTATCACAGAAAGGCCAATAGCTGGTTACAGCTTTGTGCCTGCAATGAGCTTCAATCTCTGCCTGTACTACATGTCCTCTTCTTCCTGCCACCAGCAAAGCACAAACCGGGTACTAGAAAGCACGTCTGGTCTAGCTTTGCCCTAGGGCTACCTATGGGTGGCTGGCATTGGCAAGCAGTATTCTGGAAAGCTGTTCCGCATGGCAGAAGGCAGGACAGGGATATTAATTAACACATCTGGAGGTTTCTCACACTGGCTTTCCTCTATCCCAGTGGTCTTTGTTCCCCTGCTCTGATCACATTTCCATCCTGTCTGATATGGCCTGCCAAGCCCCTGTCATTGCTGTCCAGACCCAACCTGATCCTGCCACTCTGTTAACCAGGCTAGGGGGAACCACAGCTCCTGGCACTCCTGTGTGAGCCACCTCCACTCAGCCTTCACCTCCTCTGGCCAGCCAGCCTGTACCGGACAAGGACAGAGGGGACACCACAGGGGCAGCTGTGAGCAAGAACCTGTCCCAAGCTGAACCTGAACTGGCTCCAACGTATCTGAGCAGAAGGGTGAATGCTTTGTCCCTCACAAAGAGGAAAAAGAGTCCTTTCTGCCTGGGTAAGGTGTCCAGTACAGCCCCAAGCAGGGCAATACCAACATCAAAGGGATCACTCAGCAGCCTGCCACCAACTGAATGACATCCACCTTCTTCTGTAAGGTCTTCAGTTGCTGCTGGAGCTGCTCCATTTCCATCCAACATGCTGCATGCTGCTGGTGGTGCTCCAGCCTTGTGGCCATCTCCTCTCCTTGTAGCCACTCAGCCTCTGTAAGCCTTTGGGTCCACAGCTGGACAGTGCCAGGGCCAGTGCTGTGGCCAGTCTTATGCTCAGATTGTTCATGGCCTAGCTGATGCATCTTGACATTCAGGTGGGAGACCTCCCCATTGCTCTTCTCACTCTGGAAAAGGTTGAGAGAAAAAACAATTTGTGCACAGAGGCTTGGGGTGTGAAGAGAAGCAACAGAGACTTAACCTTGTCCCAGCACAGTTCCCACTCAGAAACACCACTGTCACTGCAGGGCCCTGTGGGCACTCAGGACAAGTGCCCTCATTTCCCAGCCTGACCAAAGCCCAGTGGCCAAGTTCTAGCACAGTATTCCCAGCTGGAAGTACGAGACAAAAGAGGAGAGTAAGGGCTACAAGAGCAGCCTGCATTGACACTAAAGGGCACCATCCCCAAGACATTGCTCCTAGGACACAGTCCCCAGCAGTAATGTTGGTCAAGGTGCAGTTTCTGGCATGTGCTCTGACCAAACCCCAGCACAGACAACATGCCAGCAGAAAGCCTGCATCTAACAGCAATCCATTCCTCTGCTGGCCTCCCAGAAATATGGGCAACCACCACAACCTTCCTCCAAAGGAGGAAAAGCAGACAATGGGCAGCAAGTTTGCAGATGAAGGTTAATGGAAGCTGAAGCCAGCAAGGGCTACCAAAGACCACCCTGCTGCAGCTGATGGCCTCGAAGAGTACAAAAGACATGTCTGAAAAACAGGTTGCGGTTCCCAGTCATGAAGAGTCTAGAGACCAGGGTGAGGAACTAACAGCCTGCGACCCTTATCCATGTTGCACACAAGCAATCCTGACCAGCCTTGTGTGCACACATGTCCAAGGGCTCATGAGCATGTGGGTTAGAGACTGGGAGTGAGCAAAATTTCTGGTAGAAAGTATGCAAGTAGGTAAAGTCCACTTCATTAGAGATTTTGCAGTAACACCTTCCCTTCAGTAAGACCTTCACTGGCTTTTGTCACACTAATTTTCCCTACTTCATAAGCTATAAAATGAAGCTGGTTCTTCAATGCAAGAATGTTTGAAACAAATATTCCTGTTCTACTCCATAAGCACATGCAGTTTATGTCCTCCTAAACCCTACAGCCAAGAGCCTGTCAATTAGTGTGAATGGCTTCTTACCGATGCTGTTAACTCTGCTATTTCAGCCAGCTCCTCCACCTTCTTTGGGCCCAAGTTGCTCACATGGTTCCTGTCAGGGAGAGGGATATGATCAGTTTCAGGTCAGAGAGCAGCAAACCACAACCTCACAGAGACCCATTTCTGGTTTTAGCCTGCAACAGGAGGATACAGTCCTGAGGTGAGGTGTCTGCAAGTACAGCAAGAGCTGAAGAAATCTGAGAAATGCCATCCAATAACTCACACAAAACATGTGGGGACAATCAAAAGACACTGGTAGAGAAGGAGAAGGTCTTCAAGGGAAGGGAAATAAAGGGGGATAAGGACAAATAGCATCATTCCAGACAGATGAACTTAATTTTCAGGCCTACCAAGGAGCAGAAACTAAGTGATTTGGCTCATCAAGACACACCAAGACTTCAGTACAGGATAACCAGGTGGTAAGCCTAACCCCTCAACTTCTATAGACCCATGCCTGGAGAAGTCAGCTTGCTTGTGAGGCCTCAGTGATTTTACAGTGCCAAACACATCAGCTATGACCTCAAATCCAAGGTAGCCTCTCTGACTCATTATCCTTCTGCTCCTACTGCTACTCCCAGTCTCACATGAGGCCATGAATACTGGCACGTGTGGGAAGGAAGCTCAGGCCTGTGTTAAACAGATAGTCCTATCAATAGTTACTGCTAAACCACAGGTCCATACAGGACCCCAGTTCCTCAGGGGAAGGTGCAGGAGCACAGACTGTCCATGCTGGCAGGAAGGACAGCACTGCAGTATATGTGGCACTGCATGTGGGAGGCAAAGGAACTGAGTGGGAAGGTTCCTTCTCTTCTCCAAGCAAGCAAGCAAGAGGACTTATGCATGGGCTGTGTAGTGTTTGCACCTCCACTCCTCACAGCAGCTGCTTTCTGAGTTAGTTTTACATCAGTATTCACACGCTGTGCTTCCTGAGGCATCTCCAACACCCACGTACAGTTGTACAAGGCAGAGGAGACAACTGCATAGTCAGTTACAGACACACAAGCACATCCCAGCTCTCTGACCACACTCCATGGCTAGTAGGGCACAGCAAGACACAACATCTTCCCTGGTGACTGGAAGAGGGGACACATTACACCCATTTTTAAAAAAGGTAGAAAGAAGGACCCCAGGAACTACCAACCTGTCAGCCTCACCTCTATGCCTGGAAAGTTCATGGAACAGATCCTCCTAGAAGCTCTGATAAGGCACATGGAGGACAGGGAGGTGATCCAAGACAGCCAGCATGGCTTCACTAGGGGCAAGTCCTGCCTGACCAACCTTGTGGCTTTCTACAATGGAGTGACTATGTCAGTGGACAAGGAAAGAGTAGTGGATGTCATCTATCTGGACACCTGCAAGGCCTTTGACATGGTTCACTGTAACATCCTTCTCTCTGAGTTGGAGACATACGGATTTGATGGGAGGACTGTTCAGCAGATAATGAATTGGTTGGAGGGTTACATCCAGAGGGCAGTGGTCAATGGCTCGATGTCCAGACAGAGACTGGTGAAAAGTGGCATCCCTCAGAAGTCCATACCAGGAGCAATAATGATGTTTAGTATCTTCATCAGTGTCTATCAGCAGGATCAAGTGCACCATCAGCAAATTTGCAGATGACACCAAGCTGAATGGTGGGGTCAATGTACCAGAGGGAGGTGATGTCATCCAGATGGACGGACCTGGGCAAGCTGGAGAAGTGGGCCCAGGTGAACCTCATGAGGTTCACTAAAACCAAGTGCAGGGTCCTGCACCTGGGTCAGAACAATCCTCATTATGAATTCAGTCTGGTGGGTGAGGTGATAGAGAGCAGTCCTGTGGAAAAGGACTTGGGGGTTCTGGTGTATGAGAAGCTGGACATGAACCAACAACATGCACTGATCTGGCAGGTTTGCAGAAGGACCCAGAAAGAGAGAGGTAATAAGAAAACACTGATGAAAGCTCTCATTTCTCTCACTGTTTTGAGATACAATTTTTGCTAGGAACTGCCTCTGACATGAGCTTGTAGAACATGCATGGAAACTTTAAAAGTCTTGAAATAAAAGCACTCTTGTAAGCAGAGGAGTTGTTTCACTTCAAAGAGCTGAAGCCCTGCAGCACTACTCAGATTTACTTCCAAATTAAAGCAGCTCTCCAGCCTCATGAGAAAACAGCTCAACCAACTCGGTATGAGTAGGGGATGCACCCCTGGTCTCCCACTTAGCCCCAGAAAGAGAATGGTGCCAGACCTCAGGCTCTCTCTGTCCTTGCACTTCGGCCTCAGCTCTTCTCCCTCCTGGTCCAGCTGCTGCCCTGGATGGTAAAGTTCTTCAGTGTGCTGTTGTCCTGCCTTGGCCTGCTCCATCTCAAACCTCTCCTCCAGCTCCAGGTTCCACAAATATTTTTGCTCTTTCAGGGTATCAGTTGCAGACCAGTACTTTGCAACTGTTTCCTCCATGTCTCTTTTCCGGTCTTCCATCTTGCACATCTCAGCCTTGCAGCTTTCCTCACTGTCCTTTGTCTCTCTCACAAAATTTTTCCCCATTAACTCAACTTCCTCCTCGTAACAGTTTATCTGTTGGGAGGAGACAGGATTTGGATATTAGCACCATGCTCCCAAGATCTCCCCTCTCCACCAGTAGCTCTGACTCAGATAGATCTATTGGTCCCTCTCAACAGAGAACACTCTTTAGGCAGTTCTGGTCCCTACTGAACTTAGGGCAATAACCAGTCTCATGCAGCAGCCTTCAAAAAGCAGGCATCAGTGGGTCCCAGTTCTTCCCAGCAAGCAGCACAGTCCTCCCCTTTTTCCGTGTTTGCAAGGAACCCCAGAGAGGAGAAGGGAGAGACCATGGGATCATCCACCACTGCTCCTCATATCCTTCCTCCACCCTGCAGTGGTCCATTGTATGAGATATGGTGGTCTGTAGCTCCTGCTCCCCATGGCTCCCCTGTACATGCTAGAAACTCCATGATTTGATAGGCACAAAGGCAGAAGATCTGCAAGCAGCTTTGTGCTCCTTGAACTGTTTGTCACCTGTGTAGCAGTTTAGGACATACTCTTAGAGTGCTGCAATAGAAACCCAGCAAGCAGCCTCAACCTCTCAGCTCAGCAGCAAGAGAAGAGAAGGTGAAAACTGAGGCCTCTCACATGAGCACTCACTGGTGTCTACAGGGATCACACTGTCACATTAGGACAAGTGGTTTAAAAGTATGCTGCACACCCAGGGAGACAGGGCTCTGATACCCCTCCATGCCCTCAGGAGACATGTGGCTCCTTCTCCACTTGGTCCTGTCGCTGGTTTTACTGCAACAGCAACACTAAGGAGAGTTCATCTCTAGTTACCCACAAGGAGCAATATCCACACAAACATTTTGCAGGATGACAGAGATTCCCGTAAAGCCTTTTCCAGGCAGTGAGGGCTCCAAAGCATTCTATCAGCTAAGGCAAGCTGTGAATTCACATGCAAATAACCCAGCCCCAGCAGAGAGATGAGGTACCACCCTGTTCCCCAGCCTGAAATCTCTAGCAACCCTCCTGGAGCAGATGCTCCATCAGCCATGTTGTAACAGGGTGCTTACCAAGCAGTTGTGCCAAAAAGTCAGGACATCTCCTCCCACTCCCCTCACCTTGGTTTCCTGCTGCACCTTCAGGTCCCACAGCTGCTCTTGGAGCTGCTCCATTGAGAGTGACGTCTCTGTGCATGCAGAGGTGGGAAACAGATGGCTGGGAGGGTGGCACACTGGCAGAAAGAAGCCCCTTGAGGACAGGCCTACAAGACAGGACAGGCCTGGCTGTCCTGATCAGGATGGCTGCAGCTTCATCCAGTCAAGTCCATACAACCTCCAAAGATGGAGATCCCCATCTATGCAATCCCAGGGCTGCATCACCTCTTTGGGCCAGAAGTTTCTTCCTAATGCTCAACCTGAATCTCCCAACCCACATTTTGGGTCTACTTCTTCTTTATTTATACTGTGTTTCCTCAACTTCCCCAATAGTGAAAATCTGCCTATTCACTCCCAGCTACCTAGTCCACAGGTCACCATCACAAACTTTCAAGTTGGAAAAGCCTCCTTCCTTTTGTCTCCCTCCTCCTCATGACCCATCACCCCCTTCTTCCCTCCCATGACTGCCCAGTATCAGAAATGGCAGCAGCAGCTCAGGCACAACAAGCCACTCCACACTCCCATGGAAACTCCAGTCTGGAGGGAACTTCGTCCTTCCTGAGAAGATTGAGAGGTCCTGAGCCCTCCTGCATTTTACCTCCTGCTGGCAGCCCTCTCTCAGCCCTGCTCTCCTGTAGCTGGAGATGCAGCCTTTCCAGCTCCCTTCGCAGCACTCCATTCTGGTCCCACAGCACCTGAAGCAGAGACTGGTCATGATGTGTCTACAAAGCTCCCCATGACTGTGGGGAGCCAAGAGCCCACAGCTCCCAGCAGCCACATGTACTCAGGGTCTCTTGCAGGATGAAGAGCAAGAGCACCCTCGCCAGCACAGTCAGAGAATAAGGCAGGGGGATTTTCTTCTTTCCCAAACAGGCAGAAGTCAGACATTTTGCAAGAGCCAGGGAAGAAATACAAGAAATACAAAGACTGCCATAGCCACCATCATTAGACACTGTAAAGCACAAAGAGCCACAAGCAACTGCCCTTGCATGCAAAAGCACACAATACCAGGGTTTTTTTGCAGACACCTCAGAGAACTGGACCTCCTGAGACCCCTTCTGACCTAAACACAACCACTGCTAGCGACCAACAGAAACACTGTGATCTCAGTACAATCCTTCAGGTTTGCATTTACATCCTCAGGACACTCCCATGGGCATCTGGGCTACTGTATGCAGACAAAGCAACAGCAGGATTTATAGTGAAGCAAGTCCCATGGTTCTCTGGAAGGGAAGATTTACAGGCTGCAGAAGGAATAAAGCCAGGCACGAAGGTGCTGATCCCATGGGAAGGGCAGGACAGGGCAGGTCCTGCTCCCTGCTTAGCACAGAGACACTCTCAGAGGCCAGCACAGGTGTTTATCCCATCTCAGTGCCAACATCAGCCTGAAGCAGTCTCACACCCTGAACACCACATGGCTATGAGCCACCGCACAAGTGCAATGAGTCGCCCACCATGGGGGTGTCTGGAGCTGGGAAACTGCTTGTTTCACTTCACTCTCCATCCCATACTAGAAGCAACAGCCTACAAGGCATCCTGCCTCCCTCTGAACTGTCCACTTTGAGCAGACATCAAATTATATCCCATGTGCTGCCACCCAGGAAACTGATGGGCTGCAAGAGACTATGAACTAGGATGCTTCAAAAGATCCTAATTAATAAACACTGAGTAGATCTAGACAAATGCAAACCCAGTTTGTTTAATCTCCATTCTTAACAGGAGAGCAGAAGAGGAGGGGTCTGACAGCATCCAATAAGGGTAAAGGATAAACCTGAGTTGGTGCTTTCACAGTGGCAAGTGAAGTCTGAAGGCCAAGCCCCTCCATCCAACAGCATTATCATGGATGACTTTGGGGCTACTCAATGGGAGGAAAAATTGCAGCAGCAAGCATCTTGAACACTCTGGTGCCACCTATAGCAATGCTGTGCTGGATAGCGCTCCAGTGTGTTTGCCTTGTATTACAGCTTCGAGGGGGGCTGTCTGCTACATCCATGAAATGGCTTTGATGAATATGCAGATTTCAGCCCATGCAGGGCAGGATTTGATAAGTCAAATTCTCCAGTCACACACAGCACTTGGAAACAAATGGGCAATGCAATAAGCACAGGACTCAGGAGCCAAAGCAGAGAGCACATGGCAACTCACAACAAGCAAGATAATACAAGTCACTTAAAAATGAGAGAGGGGAAATGGTGGCTGTGCTCACATCCCAGAGAGCTCAAAGTCCTGGGCAGGAGCAAAGCACTCTGCAGGAGGTACAACACACAACAGCAATGCCTGGACCACACACACACCAGGTACGTGGACAGGCTCACCTTAACTCTCTAGCATAATCCAGCAGCAAAAAGGATTGTAGGGGTTGTTAAAGTGGGGGCAAGAAGGCAGAAGGGAAAAATGGAAAGACAGAAGAATTTAGCTGATAACATACTTTCCAGTGAAGAACAGCTTTCTCCTTACATTAAAGAAGAAATGCAACAGAGCCCAGGATTGCCTGACCAACCTTGTGGCTTTCTACAATGGAGTGACTATGTCAGTGAAGAAGGGAAGAGTAATGGATGTCATCTGTCTGGACTTCTGCAAGGCTTTTCACATGGTCCCCCATAACATACTTCTCTCCAAGTTGGAGACCTACAGATTTGATGGGTGGACTCTTCAGTGGATAAAGAATTGGCTGAATGGTGGCATCCAGAAGGTAATGGTCGACAGCTCAATGTCCAGATAGAGAACAGTGACAAGTGGTGTCCCTCAGGGGCAGTACTGGGACCAGTGCCATTTAATAACTTCATCAATAGTACAGAGCGGGATTGAGTGCCATCAGCAAGCTTGCAGACAACACCAAGCTGAATGGTGTAGTTGATATACCAGAGGGGCAGAATGTCATCCAGAGGGACCTGGACAAGCTGGAGAAGTGGGCCCAGGTGAACCTCTTAAGGTTCACCAAGACCAAGTGCAGGGTCCTGCACCTGGGTCTGAGCAATTCTCATTATCAATACAGGTTGGGGGACAAGGCTATAGGGAGCAGCTCTATGGAAACGACTTGGGGGTACTGGTGTATGAGAAGCTGGACATGAGCCAACATGAGTTACATGTTACACACAGAGATACAACGTTCCTAAACAAAATCACCCATGGCTACAGGGCGGCAGGAAGGTGATCAGGGATGCCTCCCTCCTCTCCTCCAGGCCAAAGTGCCCGACAGATGTTCCAGTGAGGTGTGCATTCCCAACAGCATCACTGGAGAGCTTCTCACCCATACCTGGCACTGACGCTTGTACTCCAGGACAATCTCTGCAAAGCGCTCACTCTGGTTCGGCGGGTCTAGGCTATGGGGCTCCATCTGGCCTAGCTGCACAAGCACAGAGAAACACTTTCTCATCAAGGAAATGATCACCTCTCCAAATAGAGCCAAAAGCTCTACAAAATCACCTGAGTCATGCTGCTACACCCACAGACTCGATGTAAGGGTTCCTACTGACACCTGCAGGATGGGTCAGATACAGAGAGAAGAGGAAAAACATTTTTCTTCATGGGTGAGACACCAAACTACAGGCAGGCTAGCTTTCCAAAACTGGCTAACAAGATCCCAGACACATTTCTTTCCCAAGATGCATTTTACCAGGTGCCTTGCTGGAGTGGAAACCACTAAAACTAACCCTTTACTTCAATATTGTGAAAAAGGAAGAACTTCTCTGGAGAGCAAACTCTAAAGTTTCTCACTTGAAGACTGTGGATTTGTAGAATTTTCTACAATTGCAAACTTTCCTCACCTTGTTTTTTTCAAACCTGGAAAGGCCTAAATTAAATGCCAATATTTTTTTCTTTCCAGGTTGTCATTAATGTGCAGGAGAGTTCAGAGAGGGGGAGATCACAACAACTAATGCAAAATATGCAAGGCTTCATAGAGAAGGATCAATCTTTTGATGAGTTCCTGAAAAGGTCCCGTTTAACCACAGCAGAGATAGAAAAGTTACCTTGTCCTTCACAACGTGGTTGAGCTCTTTCTGCAGCTCCAACACCAGCTTCTCAGAGGCTGCCAGTTTCTCAGCCATGTCCGTGACCTTGTTTTGCAGCTGTGTCTTCTCCTGCAGACAAAAGGAAAATATTGTCTTGATGCTGTGGGTCCTCACATCACAGGATGGGTTCATCAGCCACAGACCTTCAGCAGGAAGCTGTAAAACAACTGGCACATCAGCAGGCCAAACACAGCACAGCTTCCAGGCAACCCTGCCTTGGACTGCGTACTGCTGATACACACCACATGGGCTGGGGTTTGGCTTGTCTCTTGGAAGGACAGACATAGGAGTGGGTTTTGCAGGGTAAGAGCTAGATAGCCCCGTAGGCTCATCTCTACCTCTGCTTCACAAAATTATGGTTTCCCTCACAGCCAACAAAGGCAGCAAGTCCTGAGCATCTCCATCTGCACTTCTACACTCAACAGCACTGAGAAAATCCCAGACACATGGACACCATCACCTCTATTTTTGGCAAGGTCCTTGGCACAATTTTAGCCTCAGCCACCAGGTGTTCAGGTGTTACCACGGGCTAAACCACTCCCAGCAGACAACATGGGGGTTTAATAATGTCATGGCAAGGGAACAAGCTCTGTATTAAGTTCAACAGTATGGATGTGACTGATGACTTTTCTCCATAAAACTCCCGTCCTTCCCAGAAAGAGTAACACAAAACATCCATCTTTGTCACCACCTCTGCTTTGCCTCCTCTGAAGAAGTGAAGATGTTTCACCTAGATCAGTGTTACTTACCTTCATTGTGTTGTTCAGTCTCCTTTGCAGCCTGGCTTCTTTGCCCTGGAAGAATTGTGTATCGGCCTCCATCTTTGTTTGGTGACTGACTGCCTCCTGCAAAAGCAGCTCTTTTGCCTCTATTTCTGCCTGGATACCCCTGGGGGAAAAAATAAACAACATGGTTGGGGCACACACAGCATGTTGTCAGATGGCCACAAAGTTCAGGCACCTCCTATCACCACACACAAAGCCATAGATAAGAGATTGGTTGGAGGGATGATGGGACCATAGTGTGTGGGAGGTCTTCAAGGACTTCTCTGCCACTGACACAATGGTAAAACAAATGGGAGATTCATAGAGACAGGGATGGGAGGAAGAAGCTGGGGGCACCTAAGGAAAACCATTTTCCCTGCCCCACCAAAAGGGGGCATTTTCCCTGCCCCACCCTCCTACTTGAGTTTGATCTGAGTGTGCTTGAGAGTGATGTACTGCTCATCCAACTCCTTGCCAAGCTGCAGACAGCGTTTCTCCGTTTTCTCCAAGTCCAGCCTCGCCTTGTCCCTCTCCCTAGCAATCCGCCTCATGTGGAACCTGCAGGCACAGTCACGAGTACTTTAAGAGATGTCACACACACCCCACAGAAGAGCCCTCCTCACAGGAAGCAGCACCCTTACCTGAGGCACTGCAGTTTGTACCCGTATGAGGTGATGGCTGCGTGCTGAAGCCTGTTCCTGGGAACTATGAGCATGTCATCCAAAGCTTCAGGCAGCTCTGTTAGGCTCACCTGCTCCTCTGTGCTGCTGCTACTCAGCTTCTGCAAGGGCAGGACAGATGGATATCACTTTCTGCCTCCTCTAACAGTGTCAACAGGACTTCTGTTGTTACACCATCTGACCACCCCTGAGTCTTTCAGAGATCCCCAGCCATCTCACAGATGGGCCTAGATCACATCCACCCCAGATTTTCCCCAGCCCTGGAGTGGCCAAACCCTACCAACCCATCATAAACCTGACTGCAAGTATTACTTCCACTCCAGACAGTTACTTGCTGAAGGGCCCTGCTGTTCACTTCTCCCACCACCACAGGTCAAAATTGCACCAGAGACCTTGAGGGTCTCCTCTAAGTTCTCCCAGGGCTCCGATGGCAATGACATGTTCAGGCTTGGCAAATTTAGTGCCATTGCTGATGCTGGAGAAGAGATGTGGGCCCACGCAGCTTGGCTGGAAGGACGGACTGCTTCCCTGTGCACTCCTCTGACACTGAGGGAAAAAATCATACAAGGTAAGTCAGTAGGGCAAAATTGCAGAGAAAACCTGACAGCTTTCAGTACTGAAAGGAAACTCCGGGGACCCCTCAATATTGGAGAACATTCTAAAAACAACCCCAAGCTACCAGGATGGAGATGTTCTGAGCTTCCTTAAGGTAGGCACAAGGAGCAAGACTGACAGGCATGGACCAGCACTTTGGTCTCTCTGCTAACTCATGAAAAACTCGGTACCCACAGAAAGACCAGTGTGGAAAGTTATTTAGCATCAGAGGGTCTTACAAAAACTGTCAGATGGAGACTGCCAGCCAACATTTTGTTTGATTTAGAAGCTAAAATTGGGTTGAGGCAAATGAGATTCGTCCAAGCTGGACCAAAAAGCAGAACTGGGAAAGCTCCAAAAGCATTGATTTCATATCAGGTTTGGAAGAAGCCTATCTTCAGAGAACTGTTAGCTCAAAGTCTTAAGGCAAAAGAACGTAAAACATTTTTATTTTTGGAGCTGTTTTGCTCTGGATCCTGGAGGGAGCTGTCCTGGCTGTCAGGGTAATCAGAGATTCACTTCCACTTTTGTGCATTAAAGTGCAGTTACTTCACAAGCATTTGCAAATTTCTTGCCAGTCCTTGGAATTAAAAGCACAAGGAGAAAGAAATATTTTACATCAAGCAAAGAAAACATGGATGAAGCTTGCTCCATGCACTTAAAAAGGGGACAGGCTGAGTCACAAGAGGTCTGCACTTCTGAAGCCAGTGAGGACTAAGCCCCCTGTAGCTGTTTTCATCCCTGCAGGAACAATGGAAGTGCACAGACAATGTCACTGACACAACAAGGATGCAGTGACCAAGGAGCATGACTCTTCTGTCACAAACTCAATCCAGGCATGTGAGTGCCATGCCACCCTCCTACATTCCCTTACAAGTCCCTGAGGATCTGTACCATGTCCTCTCCCCATGGCTTGCCAATATATTATACAGAGGGAGAAGGAAGACCGTCATACCTTGGGCCTCCAGCATTCACAAGAGCGTTACCGCTTTCAGCCTCTGTGTTTGCTTTTGGGCTCTGTAATGAGAAAAGAGCATCAGTGACAGTCTGCCCCAGGGCACGAGTCACACACCCCAAACCTGCTGGCTCTACACAACCATGCAGCTCCTGACACATCCGCTCACAGCCAGAACAGCAACAACCCATGTGCAGCACTCAGCCTGACTCACCCAAGCAGCTTTACACACTGGAACCAGGAAGGTTTCTGGCTTTGTAACAGCTGCATTTTACCAAGTCAAAGGTTTCAGCTGGGGACTCAGAAGAGTGCCCTGACAGACAGAAGAGAGCCGTTTCCCACAAAAGTTTAAGGGTTTGTTCAGAGATCAGCCAAGTACCCAGGGTACCTCTGGCAGGAGGAAGGTTAAATGAAAAATCATTGTAGGGGGAGAAGAAGGGGAGAAGATGGTAGATGCAAATCCTGCTGAAATGCCCGATGGAAAGGGGATAAGGGGGTAGGTACATCATACTATCATCCAAAGCCTCTGCCCCAAAAGCAAACCCAGAGACCCATCTCTGTGAAAACGGGATCCCAGCTGCTTGCAAGCCACGGACAGACGAGTGGAGAGAGCACCGGCTGAAGGCAGAGCAAAGCACGGCTCATCCTCCTCCTCTGCTCTCTCACGAGAGCTTGTAAATCCCGTTCAACTGCCTTGTCTGAGCTCAGGTCTGCAAGTTAAACCTCTTGCACAAGAGGCCGAAAGAGTCCAGCAGCCGGCGCCGAGGCCGCCCTGGGACTGCC
>JANHFX010004030.1:0-92410 GCA_027560015.1 Chloroceryle amazona
AAAATAAAGGTGAAGTACTGAAATCGGCCCAAGACACTAGTCAATATGAAGGATAAAATAATCTCATGTCCTTACAAATTAATACCGATAAACCAAATTAAAATGGACTACATTAACATGCATAATTACTGGTTTTCACCTTGACCAACAATTTTTTTGACTAAGAAAAAAACCTGTGTCCATCTGTCTATCTATCCTCAATACACATACTCCAGTAACCGTGCTTCAGTACCCAATGATCATTAAAAAAAGCACCAGAAGTGTTTTCACTTGCCCGCAGGAGCATTCTGTGAGTGATAAAAGAGATAAAACAGGATGCCTCGTGAAACAGCTTGCAGTGCCCAGTGCAGTGCAGACAGACACGATGAACCAGGTAATTATGGATCGATTTCATTTCCCTGTAGAGCCCACCGGTTTTCTTCTCTCAGTTAATGCATTGATATCAGATGCAAACCACCTACTTTACAGAATACATATGAACGTGGAAGACAGTGTTTTCTCCAAACTCAAAAAGTGAATTAAGTATGAATTTAAGACCAAAAAGTGCATCATAGAAAGGACCAGAAAACAGAAACCATGATAATTAATCGTCCAGGTATTGATGTGCTTACCATAACAACTCTGTTTGGAGCACAAAACAAAAAAGCACAAGTATTATGTAAAAACACTCTTCAATGTCTTGCGGCATGATACTAAACTTAGGCAACTTTCCCACGTTGACATGCTTTTGTTCTAACAGCTGAAGGGGAAATCTGTAAAGTAAAGATCTTACAAATGCTGAAATATTTCAATTCATCTTATTGATTTGGCAGGTACACAATTAAGATACTCATGTATCTGCTCTTAATTGTTTCCAAGATTGGGCCTCTGGGTACACACGAGACAGCTTGTAATGACACCTACAGGCAGCCTGCCTCAAGCTTTTCATTATAAAGAATACCCATGACCTTTTCTTCAAAGCTTTCTTGCACACTCTCTTCTCTGCAGGTCTTTTATATTCAGTGCAGAAAACAGCCTTGAACAGAAGAACTGAATTTTCTTTGTCTCAAGAAATCTTGCTGGGATATAAACCACTTTCAAGTACAATTACTCTACAATTTTTCTCATTCCTTTGGAAAATGTTGGCAGTCTACCTAAAAGAGTAACCCATCAAAGCAAAAAACATACAACTTAGTCCACTGCACTAATAAAGTAGTGTTGGGTGCTACTAAATCAACGAGGGAACAGCTGTGAGCTGCCAGTGAGAGGAATCTGTCCATTTGCTGTATGATAGAAAAGAATTTTCTACCAGGAAATAAAAAACTTTTCACCTGAACTGAACCATAAGGAGGAAGGAATGGAAGCAGAAGAAAAGTCCTTAGAATGAAACTACACCAAAGATACTACAGCTGGAGTATACGGCCTGACACGTGACCTTTTTATTACCTGGAACTGTGGTAGCACATCCCAGATGCAACAGCTGCTGGCAAGGACAACATTCAGGACGGTCACAGAATCCCAGACTCACCGAAGGGCTCAGGCTGGAAGGGACCTAAGGAGCCTGTACCCTTCCACCAGCAGACGCCAGCTACGGGAGCCACCCCAGCACGTCTCTGATGCCAGTAAGACCACAGCCCTGCAGGTGTGTGCACCTCTCTTGCTCATTTCTCACGCCACGTGCAATGGTGCAGAGCCTTTCAGGTCACACCAGTCGTTCTGTATCAGAAAGCAACCGCTCAGGTTTCAGCTGCGCTTGCCGACTGCCGGTGGAGCTCACTGAAGACAAACGTGGGCATCTGCTGCGTGAGAGCAGGCAGGAGAGGCAGGAAACTGCTGAGAACTGCCCATCACACCTACAGGGAGGTTAGAAGCAAAGTGGAAGTGCTTTATCTGCCAGCAGAGCTATCTGTCCTCATCTGATGGGCTATATACGGGATAGAATGCATTTTCTGATGTGTATCTGGGAACTTAGGAGGAAATTCTCTGCTACACTAGTTTCTCATGGCTTGGTTTGGAAAGACACCAATGCTGCCTTCAGCTAGAGACTCTAGTTTGAAGGGCAGCCCTGGAAAAGTCAGCAGCATATTGAAGTTCCCTTTGCCTTAATAATGGCAACCCTCAAATCAACAACAGCAAACAGAGCAATTTTGTCATAGCCCCCCATGCCCTTTTCCTACAAAGCCACCATTTAACAAAAAAACCCCGTTTGAAAGTTGCATAAACACCTCAACCCTCTGACAATGTTCTTCAGTCTCAAAATGTGGGCAAAATAAGTAAGATTAGGCTCAAGAGATCCCACAAAAGACAGATAAATATTGTGAAAGCATAAAAACCAGCTATAAAACTCTTTTATTATGGTTTAACATTACTCAGCAGTCACTAACAGGCTCATTTATTCAGCACCATGAGCGTTCCTCCCTTGGTCTCCCAACAGACAAACCAGACTGACTATGTCTCCTTTTCAAGACCAGAGCGGTCACTATCAAGCCTTGCCTGTTGGCCTGAAGCCAGATGGTGATATCGCGGACTCAGGGTCTCAGGTCTGTTCTGGCTGGAAAGCAAAGCTTCCAAGCTTCACCAGGTTCTATCATTTTTCATTCCCAAGTGACAAGCTTTCTGGAAGCATCATGGCAGAGAGGGTGAAATACAGGAGGACAGAAAGGCAGCCTGCACCAGGAAGTGGTGAAGATCGATGGAGGTTGCTGCAGACAGATCACGCAGCTCAAGGTGGCTGGTTTGCTTGTTTGCACACTGGTAACACAGTCTGCTCGCTAGGGCTGTGCTAAAGCTGTGGTTTCCATTTATAGCTGGAGAGGTTAGGAATAGCTACTGGTACCAGTACAATCATGGTGATGGTGTTTTATGTGATGAAAACTGCATGTTGCCTATTCCCCCTGCTTACGCTGCAAACAGTGTGGTGCAGGTCACAAAGAACCCTGAGAAACCCTAACTGCACGTACCATGACAGAGGCGTTAACACTTGTGCCTTCTTTCTTTAAAGCATAAACAACAGCTGCCCTCAGCCTATGTGAGTGGAAAATACTGTAACAGTGAATCGAACTCTCTCGTCCAAAAAGAGGGCACCTCTTCTCGGACACTGTTCTGGCATCTGAAGACAATCGGATACATTCCAGCAAATATGTGAATGATTTTCAGGAAAACATTTCTTCCGTTTTGCAAGTAGCAACATAAAGTAAAACAGAAGACAATATAACTCTGCTTTATAGCCTGCCTATAAACCTTCTATTTCATTCTAATAATAGCCCTCTGCGTCTCTTCCGCCTTTCCCCTGAGACACGTGCCATAGCATCTCTAGCAGTTCTGTGAAGAACGGGCTGGAACGTACACAGTTTAGGCATGGCTTTGCATACACATTTCTAAGTGCAGACGTGTCTGTGAACTGGTCTATAGAACAGATGTACACAGGATTAATACACTGCTTTCATTTAAGATGAAGCTTATATTTCAGTGCCTTGAAATTACTACTCTACTTTAGGAAAAAGCATTCCACATGAGCTGCCCCCTTAGTGGAAGCTGCAGGGAATGAAAGAAACTGGGAAAGCACTAATAGCAGTCAGCAGTCAAAATTAAAGTAGATGTAGAGTTTCTCCTGTATTTTTTGCAGACTTCTCAGAAATTACAGAGCTTTCTTCAGAAGCAAAAGAAGTCAAGGGGAGAACCACCCAAGTTAATTCAGTAGGTCTTCATAGCAAGCAGTATCTCATAGGTTTGGGGGAGGGTTTAGTGCCCTGCTGGTTTTGCCCCATAGAATTTGTGGGGAACAAAGAAGAACTGTAAAGAGGGCAAGTTTAGAAGCAAGTCTTTCTGCTTTGATGCATTCCTACAGGATGTCTGAGCAGCCCTTAGATCTGCTGAATGAAAATCAAGGCTTAAGTATTAATTATGTGGTGCAGATTCAAGCACTCTTGGCTAGCGCCAGGGAAACGAAGAGCGTAGAGCGTGCCAGACTCTCTACTGCCCTAATCAATGCAGAGCACCTCGAACGGAGTAATACCTCTGTATGCTACAACTGAATGGAGCAAAGGCCTTCAGAGTGCTGCTTAGCTAACCACCACTTACTGGTTCTTCTCTGAAAGCATTTCAGAGGATCAAAACCAGTAACCCTTACACTACTTGTTATCCTGCTGATTACGACAGGGCTAACTGCAGTGTAACAAAAATAAAAGAAAACAAAATAAGCCTTGTACCAATTAATTAATTTCCACAACAGCCTACGACAGTAAGATGCTAACCCTAAACAGACATCCCAAGAGTTAAAGGCTGCATGGCTGATACAGGCACTAATCTCATATTTGCCAGCATCTCAAATCCAAGCTTCAGCCACACAATCTTTTTTCACCTTTACTGGCTTCAATCCACTTTCTTCCTGACAATTTATCTCTCGGAGAATACAGGCAAAATTAGGAAAGAATAGAAGAGAATTAAAGCAAGTTCTGAGAGGCAGAGTGGAAATAACAGGATCACAACAGTGCTGCATGTTGGCTACATAGCTATCATGACAATATACTTTCATACCCTACCATCTCAGCAGGGCATTAAGTTTTCTCTGAGATGTTTTGTACTGCATTTCAAAAATTTTAATGTGATAACTAAAGTTATTGTCAGCACTTTCTGAGTAGAAAGACTAAATCACTGATATCTATCCCTGACTTGTCATGAAGAGAAAAAGAACCAAAGGGAAGGGATTATAAAGCAGTACGATCCCTTCATCTCCCGCTAAGCTCACAAAGCAGCTCGCTTGAGAAGTAGTTTGGGAAAGTTAATGATACACTGCATTTTTCTGCAGCACATATGTGAAGAAGTTCTAAGGAATGACAGATTTTAAGATCCCAAACTCAAAGACATAACCCACAAGTAAAGGAGGACCACACTGATTCTCCTCTCAGCAAATCTAGATGCTTGTAAAGTTAACATGAGGTGTGTACCTTAACTTGTAAAGGATGATTAGGTAAATTCTATCCAAATCAATATTGCATAATATCAAACCAGGCTGATCTCCTCAGGATTTGGCATGATACTCTGCAGCCCTCAGAGCCTGGCATTTTTAAATCTGGCACCTGCTTCTAGTAAATTGTGAAACTCCTGCTCTTCTCCTCTCTCCAAGGACGGTCAGAGCTCTGTTCTAGTTGTTCTGGGTCACGGATGTAGCAGAGCCTTTTCTCAGTCTTTGTCCTCATTCACAACCAGTTTTGATTTTTTAAAAATCCCTCCTTCTTTAGACACTAACGCTACTTCACCACTAGAGCAGAACCTGTTCAAACAGCCCAGACAGGAGCTTACTACACAAATACTCTACCACACAACATCCCCGTGAATTCTACTGACTTCTTGACACGATGCAAGTAGGTCTGACAAATGTACCGACACAACAGAAGAAGACTAAGGGGGAAGACGGTTTTAGTTTTGCTCTATTTCTCACTATTCTACTCTTCTACAATTATTTGACAATTAAATGAATTACATTAATTTCCTTGAGTCAGATCTGCTTTGCCCATGACAGTAATTCGTAAGAGAACACCCTGCCCTTATTCTGACCCAGGAGCTTTTCACTGAATTTTTCTCCTCTTGTCCTGTCTATGGAGAATGGAGTAATAGAGCAGCTGGCAGTCAATCAAGGTGACCCTGTGGCAGTCCTGCACCATGCCAAAAAAATCAGTATTAAGAACCTACAGAGCTGAACACATTTTTATTTGCTGTGGAAAGAACGGACTAAGCCCCCTCATTTGGAAAGACGTTTGACAAAGTTCCAGTCAACAGGTGTCTGCTTCCACCATCAGCTCCACCGTAGCTAACAACAAAATGGTATTTGAAAGGAACTATGCCCAAAGTGGATGCAACGCTGAGCACCATTTCCAGGGAGAGTACGCAGACAGACGGCCAATTGTATACAAGTGAAATGGACTGGCAACATAAAATTCTGGAGTATAAAAATAATATAGACAAGATTCCAAAGACTTAAAATACTGTTGCTCAAGAAAAATGAAAATAAAAGGTACTACTGAAGAAGAGTAACATGTGACAACTAAACACTAAAATGATGAAGCTTAAAAAGTTACATGTGCAAGAGTGTACCTTCAGTGACTCATCAACTAACTCAGAGCTCATTTTCACCAGCATACTGCAAGACACCAGCCTCAAAAATTAATTTTACAACTTAAAGGACTCAAATGCTTGTTGACAAGGTTCTTCTGTTATATGCACTGGAGGAGCAGCAAGGATTGACTGCATAATGGAGCACTACATTAATTATACGAGATCCACACAAGCCGAATGAAAAGACCAGGCCCTGGAGCAGTTAGCCGTAAACTTGCGCACACAAAGATAGAAAGGAATGAGGCTTTTAAATTCTGTCTTGTTTTGAGAATTCACTTTTAAATATCGACTGAAATAATCCTGTGCTTTCCACCTCCGTTTTATTAGCAACTCTTAATGTTCAAATTCTACTTGACTTCACTGATGCAAGCCCAGGATCAGTGAGTGTTCTCATACAACTGCAGCCTACAAAGAATTTATGGAATATATACCAACATTTTAAAAATACATCATCAAAATGCATGTCAATGCGCAGTTATACGTTATGTAACCTCCATAATTCATATACCCCACGAACAATGGGACCAAGCTAATGTATAATGTGACATTGCCTTGACTCTGCAGTAGAAGACTAATGAACACACCAGTTCATTTTTCCTGTTACATAAGCACATTCACATCACATTTATAATCTGGCTTCTACTTATAAATCTGTTACTGCCACACTTGTGCTACGTATCATACATCCTAGAGTATATACCTTATGGTTATTACTTTTAATTATTCTGTTCAAGTACAATACACTCGTAAAACTTCCCAGATTTTACTAGAGGAATAGTCTCCACCTCCTAAGCAGGTCAGCTTTCATTTCCTCTCACTCTTGAACTGCCAAGACTATAAAGCTTTATAATGTTCTGTAACTGTAGTTAAAATACTCTTTTTTTTTTCTTTAAGACAGCCAAAAATGCTACATAGCATGCTACATAGCATGCTGCATAGCAATGTAACTTTCAGTGTGCAAATGCCCGAAATATCCCATAACTCACAGAAAATGTCTTATCTTCACCAGAAGCCTTATCTGAAGAGAAGGCAGAGTTTTCATACAAAGCAAAAGGAACATATTTTTCAGTAGACATCTAACAATGCTAATTCATGTCAATCTTTAGTGAAGGAGGATGACCTTAATATCCATGATCAGTAATACAAAGATCAATAGAAGAGGGAAAATCTATACATAAGCAAATGCAGGACAGGAAGAGAAGCTGCTGCCAGGTTATGCTGACATAAAAAAGACAAGAAACTTGATCTTAAAACCGATCTGCTTTAGAGTAAGCAGGGAAAATCAGCAGAAATAAGAAACAGATGCTCCCATAGATAGCATTCCTAGGAACTGTGGACATACAGGTTCCTTCAGCAGACACATCAGACTGGTAAAAGGAACCATCAGGTTTCAAGTCACTGGGTTTCACACAGGGCCATTCAGGAGGTAGACCATGAAGGAAGGCTTTCTGCTGCTTCTCAGCTCTGCTTGCTGCCACGTACTTCCAGAAACTCCCCTGACAGCCTCTCTATTTGTAGTCAATACATTGCAGAACAGCTTCCAGACAGTGCTGGCATGTTTCATATAACTTGCCCACAAAACTAGCGTGCATTTGGGGAACAGAGAAGAAGGGCTGTGGAGATTCACATTTGATGAAGGAGAAGCTTACAGGGATTAGAAAGGAGAACTGATGCCGAAAAGGTGAAGTGCGTAGTTAAGAGATTCTCACTCTTCCCGGTGAGGGAAGTGAGGAGACTCTTCAATAAATCTGTATGCACATTTTACTCTATCTTTGTACTTCAAGTCAATTAAATTGACTTTAAACCTTAAATTCTGTAGGTTGTCTATTTTCCTAAAACCTCTATATCACTATTACATCCAAATAAAGGCTATGACACAATCTCTGCTGGTTCGTATTGAAACTGCACATTATGGAATATTTTTCACTCCTTTAGGAGCCTGAGATTCAATTTCAGTGACCAATTTAATGCTTCAGACCAGAAGAAAAAGCAGTAATTCTCCCGGAATTGATGAAACTGCCAAATGAATGAGCATATCAGCTAGAGGCATATCTCCTTAGGTGGGAGTTAATGAAGTCAAGATCCTGACTTAGGTATTAGACTATGTTCATAATACATGACCTGCAGTTTTCTAAGTGCCAAGGGAAAACCGAATGGTGAGACTGACCAAAATAACATTTTCTAAGATCCCTGTTTAGGAATCAGGGAAATTACAACTGTTTCTCTAATTAGATTTCTGAGGTGGCTTTTGGCTTTCTTCTTATTCATCTCACTGAAAAAGGCTTATTAACTTCCAATGCCAATATATTAATGTTTTACTTAAAGCCAGCTGTCTGCTTTCCACATTCGTCTAGCACAGTGATACCAAATCATTTCTGCAATGCATTAAATTACTTCAGTATTTTTGTGGTAACTCTCCTTGATATGTTAGTCATTCCTAAGAACATAATTTCCATAAAAAACACTGTATTAAATACTGAGATAGTCCCTGAATCCAGAACAAAAAACCTCCTCATTTCCTTCTTAGACAAGTGTTGAACACGGACCAATGCAAAATCACACCTGGTGATGCTCACACAATACTTGTTGGGTGTTCTTCCCTCTCCCTGAGCCAAAGATCTTTTCTGCACAGAGGAAAAATGCTGAGGAGTGGAATGGAGAGCATTCGCCTTCTGCCTTCATGAGCCACTTGCTCAAGCACTGTAAGTGGGTCTGAATTTACTTGGCTACAAGAAGGACTTAATCACAGGCTTCCAAGCTTCCCACCCTGCTGCTGTAAAGAGAGGGACCACTGCTACCACTTTCTCTGCTACCTAAAACAATGACTGCCGAGCAGACCGGGTTTTACTGGTGTTTGGCAAACATGAGCACAGAAAACACGTATGAGCGCGACTCTTGAGCACACTTACATGAGGATGCGTTTCAATACTCAACCTTGAGCTAGACATTGCATGAGAAAGGGCAGCATTCTGGCAACCTCATCATATGTTAGACAACATTTCCTAGCCTCCAGTTTAGCATTGCAGCTAATTCCGAAGTCACAGTTAAATGATGGAAGCTTCCTTGAATCTGGACCATTAACAGTTCTGCATGATCAGTAACAGCTAGCTCTATAAAAATAGAAGTGCTTACAACTGTGCGAACACATTTGGAAATGGTGAAATAGATATGTAAATATCTGTCAGCACCTAATCAAATAGAGATTTTTGCTTTTCCACATGACTGGCAAACTGTACTAGCCATTTGGCAGGGCACATGCTTGATTCCAAACTCAAGTGTGCAATAAAAGTCAGTTTAGCGATATTCCATTACAAAGTTGCACATCATGGTCTGATGCTTACTTCCTAAGGTGTGGTACCTGGAGGAGGGAAGGTTGCCCCAGCTCGCTCTGGATGGTACCAGCGCTCAGAAACACAAACCCATCCCAGCTCACAGACAGCATCTGGGAAACCACATGCCTGTGCAGAATGCCAACTGGTTGGATTAAAACCACTAACTCATCTCAGAATCACAGAATCATTAAGGTTGAGAATGAACTTCAAGATCATGAAGTCCAACCACCTACTAAATATAGCGAGGAACACTAAACCATGTCCTGCAGTGCCACATCTAGGCATTTTTTAAACACCGCCAGGGATGGTGACTCTACCCCCTCCCTGGGCAGCCTGTTCCAAGGCCTCACCACCCTGTTAGTAAAAAAATCTTTCCTACTATCCAACCTAAATCTCCCCTGGTACAACATAAGCCCATTTCCTCTCTTCATGCCACTAACCACCTGGGAGAAGAGACCAACACCCACAACCTCCCTTCAGGTGGTTGTAGAGAGCGAGGTCATCTCCCCTCAGCTTCCTCTTCTTCAGACTGAACAACCCCAGCTCCCTCAGCCACTCCTCACCAGATGTCCTCCAGACCCTTTACCAGCTTTGTTGCCCTTCTCTGAACTCGCTCCAGCACCAAAATGTCTTTTTTTATATTCCTTAAGACAAGAAAGGAAGAAAGGAGCTTCCAGTGTGACAGGCAGAGGACAGGACAAGCCAACTTCCTCCTTCACCAGCCTGGATTTTGTTCTGATTTATCAGCTATAACTTCTGGCCTCGTTTCTGGCCTTCACCCAAGCTAGAAGCATATAAGCTGTTTCAGACATAAAATTACCTTGCACTACAGGCAATTAGTGAGGCCAAGAGGCCACTGGAGAGCTGCATATGATGAATGTAATTGCTAGTGGGAAATCCTGGAGGGTTTTCAACCTTGTTGCTAGTTTTTGGTTTCTTTTCCCCACCGTTCTTCGGGAACATCCTGAAAAGATCACACAGCTGGGACAACAGTGTTGCCTGAGAAAGAAATGATGAGGCAATTTACTCATTACAGAATTAATAGCTTCAGAGGGTAAAGACTTTATGAACAAGAACATTAAAAAGATCTTAGCACCAACACATAGGAACAGCAGTCTGTCCAACTTAAAATCTAGGAGGCTTAATGCGCTTTGCAAAACAACCATAAAACTCTCAGAGAGGAGGAATCAGCAACACTGACGGCCAGAGCTCTACAGAAACACGGACCAATGCGAGGTGGGGAGCACCTGCTGCATTGTAACACCATTCAACAGTGATAAAAATAAACAGAACTGAAACAACCCCAGTAACTTTGCCTAATTAGCTTTGATATTTCTTTCCAAAAAAGAACAGGTGTGGTAGCTACATTGTGAGGTACTTCAAGTTTAAAACAAGCTCGGTTACATCTACAGCCACTGCACTGCAGATACATCCCATGCCTTCTCCTTTCCAGTTCAGTGTTGACAGTTCTCTTAGACAGGTGTGTATTCTTGGGTTTGTAGAGGATGCTCTGAGGAGGTTATGTACCTTAAGACTGCTTCAGAAAATTGCTTTCAGTTCTTGTATTGTCATTTCCTTCCCATGTACCTATCAGCAAGCTGCTCCAGCAGAGATGGTTCCTAGTTCTCATGGTCTGCTATCAATGGATACATTTCCTTTTCTGTTTCCCAAACATTACCACTCCTATAACATTCTCTTTGCCCTCACATGCACTTGTTCTCTCTGATAAATGGAAAGTACTGTCTTTCATATTCAAAACCAAACCCAAATGTCCTTCATCTTTGTGAGACTTTTCTCGGTAAAGGAAGCAGCTATAGGAGACAAAGAAATTTTATCCTTTTCTTCAAGAAAGGAAAAAGAGTTTGTCTTCCATTTCCTACCACAGTTCTGAGTTGGTATCAAAACTCCCTATCCTTCCAGCAACCTTTCATACTGTCTGTCAGACAGCTGTACACATCAGCTCTTCTCTCTCCTCCCTCACTGTACTACTTTATTAATGTGAACTCAAAGCCTCCTGCCCTGCCATCATTTCCAATTACCTACAGGCAGCAATACAAGGGATGTCCATTAGCATAAAGATAACTTTTCTCATGATAATACATATTTTAAGGTTATCAATGTTTCTGCAGACTGAAAGTGATGTATTTTGCCACCTCTGGGTTTTTAATTAGAACTTTAAAAAAGTAGTATTCCAGGCAAAAAGGTTAGATTCACTATATTCTTGTTTAATTTTATTTCCAGCTATTTTTATTCCAGTAAGTCCCAGTTTAAAGTTGAAGCTTGCCATCATGTATAATTACTGACAGAAATTTAAAAGAGGATAATTTCATCTTCCCCTTATGTTCAGCAACAGCGTTTAGAGTTTGGTCTGTCATGCTGTGAAACTTGCTTGGCTCTGCAGGCTGTAAACACTTCTAAGTACGAGAAGATGTGTGTGTGAGCATCAGGTAGGAAACACGTCCACCATTTGAAAAGGCTTCTCATCTGAAAACACAAGTAGGACACGTGTGGCTCATAAATGCCAGCCCCCCTTGTAGGAAGGAGCGTCTAGTTAATTATCTGTTGGAGCTCATGTATTCTTCAATATTTAAAGGTAAACCTGCATGTGACAAATACGGGATCATCCACAGAGGCACTGTCAAACACACGTGTATTTATGTTACACACTCAGAGGTAAATTCAAGAAGTGGTCGGTCTTGTTCTGTGTGGTTGCAAAATGCCAAATGTTGCCTAATTTGACAATAAAGAAAATTTGTCAGTAAATATCGCTGTTGACATGGAAACCACAGAATTTCCTGGTGTGCAAGAATAAATTATGTCCTCCTCCAACCCCACTTGTCTTACCCAGAAATTGCTCTGGTCTAGTGCCTCCCTTGGTGACTGCCCATGGGATTCTCCCTTCTTGACACAGGGGGTGTTGAAGCTTTACACCAAGAGAAGGCAGAAGTTGTCTTCCTGACTTACAGTCAGTGCAGCACCACAGGCACAAGGCAGGAAATGAGATTCCCTCTTCTAAGAGCTGTATAGTTTCTCTACTCATCTTCCATTACAAAAAAAAGCAGCAAGGCACGAAATGAATCATTTCTTCCTTGGGCTTCCTCTGAGAAGAGCAGTTACCAGCTACTCCTTGTGCACACGCACTGGAAGACTCGTGCTATCTCAATTTGTCTGCTGTAGTCTTGGTATAGAGCAAAATCTGTTTTATATGAGAGAATGAGAAAGCATCAGATTAAAATCTCTCATGTTTCTGTGATCTTTTTGTTCAGAAAGAAAAACTGAGATGCCAGGAAACATTTTCTAGAAGTTTTGAAAGAGAAAGAAGCAGCAGCTCCGCAGAATAAACCACCATTTAGCTCCACTTGTCTCTTGCTATTCTGTATGTTTTTTCTAAAGCAACTGCTTCTGCTCCCTGAAGGCATTTAACAGTGGACACAGGCTGACAGCTGCTAAGTATGTAAAGCTGTCTACGTAAAAAAGCCTCTTGGAAGCTTTACACAACTTGCTCACCTCCCATACAGATGTCTTTCATACAGAAAAGAATCTACTCCCACCAAGAAATCAGCTCAGAAGTAATCCCAGGTACTCTGAGAAGCCTCCTCTTCTCTGCATGCTATAAATATTTCTACCATCTTTCCAAAGCTCTGTTCACCTTTTCTTCCCAGGTCTATTGCTTATAATCAGCACTTGATCAAGCCACCCTATTAAAAAATACTAACAATGCACAAAGACAAATACACAACTGCAAAATTTTCAGGTAGTACTAAAATTCCTGAAGATTTGGCCTAAATGTATGATTTCATTTGAAACTATATATTAGGTCAGAATATATTCACCACTTTTTATCTCACTTTTACTGGAACATAAGACAACCTTCCTTTCCTTTCCAAAATAATTCTGTGTATTTACTGAAGTGACTTCAAAGTCACTGCAGTTTTGTCTCTGAAAGTAATCAACATTAACATTGTATAGAAAACTACGTGGATATTGGCAATATGGCTTGCAACACCTACAAACTGTGAGGATTTTACATGGTGTAGTACTTACCGTTAGGCATACAAGCACATTATGTACCCTAAACAGAGCTGAATGACCTTAGTGATTGATCTGTCTTTCAACGATGAGGGTGATAAACACGACAAAGCAGGTTCGAAAATATGGTATTTGGTCTTTCAAGTCCTACAAAATTCTATAGTAACTGCAGAGTAATCTATTATAAATTTTTAGAGATTAGTTAAAAAAAAACCCAAAACCTTAACAAAGGCTTATCATTCTACACTAAACCCTGTAAATGTATTTAAAATGAGATGGAAAGGCTCTTTTGGAGACTTCTGTCAACTGGCACCTATTGTGGTTAATGGCAAGACTTGAACTGACCTTTCAGGTATCAGACCATCCCTGAAAAGATGAATATTACAAAAAGTGATATGCATACACAGGTCGAGAGGCCAGAGATACACAGCAGCAGAAATTCGCTATGAATTAATTTACCCCTGGATGGAGTAAAATAAAAGGAAAATATGGATAACTTGCAATGCCCACAAAATATAAATAAAAGAACGTTTAAAGCACTGATTACAAGGGCAGGTCGAGAACGGCATTATCCCCATCTCCTAAAGCAGCCTCAATGAGCTTTTTGTCCCGAGTCCTACCTGGAATGCAATGGTGCATTGGAAGTACGGGTGAGAGCCAAATGGCCATCATGAAATTACCTTTGCAAACTTCTAACTTCTGGAATTGATCTGGCTTGAGAGAGTCTTAAGATTAAAGAGCGGTAACATTTATTCTAGTTATAGGTAAAGATTAATTTTGTAAATAGAAGCAGCTGTAACTAACTTACTGTACCATTTCTGCACTATAATCAAATGTCAACATCAACAACAAAGCTTTTTAATTTCAAGAGTCAAGGTTCTTTTCATGGTCTAATCAAAGACAAATCAATTGCAATAAGCAATCTTCCAAAATAAAACTGATGACTGCACAATTCCCCTTTAGTATGCGAAAGAACGGAGTTATAAACGCAGCACAGCTCAGAATACATCTGTGCTGCAGAGACACAGAAGCTTCTTGGTGCCCACAGAGGCCTCCTATGTGAAAACTGTCAAGCTGTTGAGATCTCCAGCTCTCAAAATTTAAACTAGGTCTTCAGGGCTCTTTAAACAAGTACTTTTGGGGAGGGGAGAAAATGTTCAGCAGGAGAGCAGCTAAATGGATGTAACTCTAAAACCAGTATCATTTTCTAATGCAGCAGAAGTACCGCAATCACCAGTGTAAATCCACTACTTACAGTTATGCAACTTCAAAAACATTATTTGCCATGTAGAACAAAGTCAGTGTTCCGAGACCCGTCAGTGTATGCATTTGCTTTACTGACAAGTATGGGAGTGGGAGGCTTTGCCAGCAGAAGTGCCTGCTGTGCAGCACACCAACTATTCCATGCCACAGTCCAGTCGGGGTGGCTGATCCAGACAGGCTCTACGGGCCTTTCTACATGGTCAGAGCACGAGGAGCACCTCCCTCTGCTGTGCACGGATTGACTTCCCCTGCTCCATGAAGGCCAGTACAACGTGCTGCAGGGGAGCTGCTGTGTGCTGGACTGAAGTGGAAAACTGGAATTCAGGGATCCATGGCAAAAACTGCGCTAGTGATTGTTCGATTACTTACGCTGGAACACCAAGACACGACTAGTGTTTGAAACTGAGAAGAACGGCAAATTTCAGACCTGTTGCTTTCACTGAAAATTCAGAACTGTTGGAATGAGTCCACGTAGAAATCAGAAAAGTACCCAATCTACAGTTTGCGCTTGAGTTTACTTAAGAATTTAGCCCAGTTTTGTTAATGCCATTCTTTTAATTTCATCTGTACTTTGCCAGTCCCGGCGTGAAGTGGCACTGCGCTTCGGTACAAGCAGCCCTCTTCAGTGGTATACAGCAGAACAGCGAGACCACCAAGACAGACGACAAGAAGATCCAGAAACAAGAAATAAAGCATATTTGTTCTTAGAAACGAGGGAGAAGGTGTTAATCTTAGTGAAACAGGATTCTTGTGGTACTGGCAAAGTTACTGTCAGGATAAATTACTTGCTTCAGCAAATATCAAATACAGAAGCAGACTTGTCAGGGTGCCAGACGAGCTCAACCAACCACCCTTCCAGCAAAGCATTTCTATTGCACACTTTTAGTTCGTATTTCACAGCTTTTCTCCCATTCCTATTTTTGTGTCTTTACTTTAGACCTTCTCCTTTATGCAGATCATGGCAAGAACTTGCAATTTAATGTTGCAACCAAGATGGATGAAATGAAGGCGTTTTTTGGGTAGCCTGCACAGAATGTCTTCCTGAATGACACACGTGAATAAAGCTATCCCTGCTGGTACTGCATGTCCCAAAATGAAGATGGGAATGAAAAATTAGTTTATGGCTATGTGAATTTTGATTATTCTGATATAGTAAAATAGCTCCAGAACACATATTTTCAGTTCCCAGCATAACAAAAAGGTTCATTTCTACCTTATTCCATACAAAACCGATTGTAGTTGTAAACTGTAACCACGGCACAGACAAAGACAAAATTACAGGAGATCTTTAAAGATAAAATTCTGCATAAGAATAATATCAAGAAGACTCATTGTGTATCTAGCATTAGCCTGGTCCTACTACACGACAAATGCAAACAGTGGATGTAAGCACTGGCTTGGGAGACCTGGGGTGATTCTGCCACCATACTACACACTCATAGTGACTTCTCCCAGCTCTGATGGAAACAGGCTCCATAAGACGCTCACTCTTCCAAACTACTGAAACCTCAGGTGTCTTCCAGTAGCACCTGTAACACCACCCTGCATGCCAGCTATCTGTCCGCAGCTCTGAAAATCACTTGAACACAGCCTCGGTTCAAACACGATGAAGAACACAGCATTACACTATGACATAGGACTATTAGAGGACCAAAGTTCGTCCAAGTTTGCTTAAGGATACAACAGCAACTTGGGTGTTTATGCAACTCAATTTTTACTATCTTTAAATGATGTCGACACATTAAAAAATGCTTCTATAAGATCCTCTAGAGTATTCAGATGGAAATAAATTGGGGGAAGGAAACTGAACACTATCAAAATAATGGGAAGAATTTTGTCTACTAATTCTAATACTAGCATACTATTGTATACTAATTTTCACTAATTCCAGTCAATTAACTTGCACACAATGAAGTCCTAAAGTGATTAGAATACAAGAAAATTATTTATCCAAATAATACTATGTAATTATATTTCCAGAAAAGCACTGGTATAAATAGTAAACAATTATATTTTGATCCAATAAATTGTCCTAATAAAGCATTCAAGGAGCTGTCAAAACATGCCATTAGCATGAGATAAACAGAAAGTTGGGGGGAAAAAAAGATCAATTTTATGACTATATAAACAAACCAAGCCAAGTATTGTATTGTATGAGGAAACTACAGAATATGGCAAAATAGAGCCTGCAAAACTGCCAGACCAAATATACTTAGGAAGACTGCATTACCAAAATACAATGGCATCTCAATAAAAAAATACACAACCAAGAAAGAGAACAATCACAGAAGTCAAAAGAAATACATAAAAGTTCATATTCATTAGAAAAATCAGTTGTGAAAGAACAGTCCAATGGCAGATGGAATGACGTAAGGTAGGAAAGATCAGCATCTGAACACAGTCCATGAAACACAGACTTAAAAAAAGACTTTCTAATTGGAATTATATTACAGGTTTTTAGCATGGTTTCAGCAAATTCAATACCACCATCAGTGCAATTAGCAAGACACAGTGGGTTTATTTCAGGTGTATCTAAGAACTGTATGCTCACGTGCGTATGACAAAGCCTCACGTACCTTCCGACTAAGGTTCTGTAAAAACAGAGAAGCTACAGCTACACAGCCCCGTACTAGCACAGGTTCTCACACACAATCACAGCAACAAAGGCAGTCTGACACCACCAGACCGCAAACTGTAATGACAGCTACATACAAATAGAAACTATGAACACAAACTCATTTCAGTGTCAGTCTCACTCATTTAGGGAGTTATGCAAAGCTCACAAACATCAGCGTAGAGCTCTCCACTGCCTCAGTGAGCTTGTAAAGAGATCTTCAGAGGAAGAGAACTGGCCAGCTTATGATAGTTGACTAGTATTACAAGGTCAGTATGATTAGCAGCATTTTTATCCTGGCTTGTTTTAAACTTTACCTTGAATGTTCAGTTTGAGTACTTCAAAAAAGCCATCTCTCTGTTCAAAGGTCAAAGCAGCCTAACCAAAAGGAACACAAAGTTCTTCCTTTTGATGGGGCAAATCAGGAAAGGTCCTACGTGCATGGGATCAAATACTTAATAACTCTGATTTGCTTAGATCTTACATGATTTTTCTGGTTAAATCTTTTATCTATAATGCATCCAGACACACTAAACTATGCACCATGCTAGATTTCTTTTGAAGGCGATCGCTGCTCCATAGCAGTGTGCATGGGAAGCTAAACATCAGACAGGCCAGGAATACGAGTTTAAGACACCACCTGATCCCAAAAAAAAAAAAGACTGCTAGGTCTTCTAACCCCACAGGGCACTGGGGCCTGGAAAGGAAAAGTAATGCTCATTCTCACCACAAAAGGACTGACACAAACACTGCTTGCTTTCTCTGTGCTATTGCCAGAAGTTTAACAGCAGCAAACACCTTAGACGAGCAAGGCTGCCATGGCCGTGCACTGGAGAGCCAAGCATTTATTTCATCACCAACCTAAATTCATAACATAGTTTAAATCAACTGTAGAACAAATTTTAGAAGAGAATTTGCATGGGGTGGCAATAGAAACCTGGTCCTCTTTTTCCACAGTGGCATTTTATAGCTGTGACCCAAGGACTGTTTTCCTCATACATATAAAAAATTAAACCAAATCAACAATGATTTGCCCAATAGGAGCAGGAAAAATAGAGCCACGTAAGAGAAATAAAAATCCTAGAATATGTGGTCCTTGGCCACATTCATTTGAGTTATCTCTATGCTGCTTACAAGAGGTAAGCTGTCAAACTGTATCCTTGCTTAGCTGCTTTAAGACGCTCAGTTTCTACTGAGTCAGTATCAGTTATTTCTGAACACATTTATCCCTAACTAGATAACCTTCACACAGATTTGACATGAGAACTGTTTATAAAAAGAAGGATCCTCTCTTTTAAGCTCATAAGTGAGGATATTGCTTTTATCTGACAGCTTCTTCCTAAAATATTTTACTGAGTCCAGGAGTGAAAACAACAGAGAACTTTCAATTTGAATATAAAATATATATATTCGTAGGCATGAGCAAAATTTGCATTTTTCATCCACGAGCTCTTAATCACATGGACTATTACTGTCTGTAAGGGGAGCTCACTGTGAATTTGCAAACATAAGGAGAAAGAAAGATGAAGAGAGAGGCTTTCTGACAAGGCACAGTACCAGCTGGATTAAATGGACCTCTGTATTTTCACACCCAGCTGAGCCTCTGACTGATGGCAAAGAGCTGCTGTATTTATGAGGCTAAGGTATATAAAGGAGATAAATACTCATTCTATCATAGATGCAATAGTTCTTTATGTACACCTCATGTTCACAAAAAAAATCACGTGCCTACCAACTGGCTGGGGACAATTAGAAAAGCAGGTGTAGGATATGTCCCTCACACCTGATTTCTAAAGCCTTTTGAAAAAGAAAAAAACCACCAAACACAAAAACAAACAAACAAACAAACCAACCAACCCACAACAACCAAAACAAACAAACAAATAAAACCCCACCACACACCACCAGTTTCCTTTTCTGGCATTAGGAATCATTGTGCCAGCCTCCGACAAATCATTTCATGTTCATGAATTAAAGTGGAGCCAGAATGCAAATAAATATTATCTTGGCCAAACCCATGATTTTATGTAAGCATGCTAAACCAACAGTTCTCATATATTTTCCTTCTTCCACAAGGAAAATGATCAGCACTCTTCTGCTAACCTGGGCTACAAAGCAATGACACGGACAGTGCAGAGAGACCACTAACGGAACCTGCAGCAGGGAGGTGTGCCAAGATCCGTGCTGTCAATTGTAAGGACTTCTGCAACTACACCAGCACTTGTTCTGTAAACTCCAGCTGATCAGGGCTAAGGGATGATTAATTAAGAGGTGAAATTTGAATTGTGTGAAATCATCTGTATGTCATATACAGACAGAAACACTGAAATGGGTGACGACAAGCACAGTTGGCACTCTGTGAACTAAATACTAGACCTACATGTTTATCTATTATGGCTTTATTCTTCTGGAACATCCATTTATAGCAACAGTTGCATAGCACCAGTTTGACTGCTTTATCTGTGTAGCCAGTCGTTCTTCCATGTCAGGAAATCTCTGACACGTATCATGAGGAAATAAAAAAAATCTTAATGTGGTAGGAATACAAGACTGTGAGACTTCAGAAGTTGAGCAACTCACAGTGGCAGCAGCTATAAGCCTCATACTAAACGCTCCTCTGTAAGTTACAAAACTGTTTGACAAGTTGGCATTTTCATAGCTACAACCCCAGTAAATTTCCAAGAAATTCAATTATAGTGCAGCTTGGGGGTTGTGCACTCATCTTTATCCTATTCCTCTTCCCAATTGCTTTTTGTTAAAAGAACTGGGTAACTCATTGAGAAATCTGCTAGATCTGGGAGTATTAGTCGTTTTCTTCCATCTACCCTCTGTGCTAAATGTGGCACTTCACTCAGAATTACTCATGACCTCTAACAACTGAGCACAATCAATTCCTCTACAGATTTTTACATATGCTCTGAATTTCTTCCACTGCTTGCTCCTTATTTTGCAATGCATTTTTCCATGTTTGCACATATATCAGAAAACGTAGTTGGTGTGATCAGCTCCACTGCCAAGGAGCATCACGTGAGATTTAGCTGACCGACCCGGAGCAACTGATCAAAGCCACGCAAGTACTAAATGGGAAAACAGCTTCATTTTTATAGCTGTTACACTTTTATGATATTCAGCCAAAAGTTAATCACAGCCAATTGCACAGAACTGCTGATGTTGTGATGTTACATATTAATGAGGTTGCTATTTTTAATGTTTCTCTGCAAGGTGCTATTAGGATTTGGCTGTTGAGAGGCTGGAGCAGCATGCTATGCAAATCTGTGCTGACCTGGAGCACATCACACTGTCATATGGAAATGTTTCATTCAGGCAACCACAGGAGAAGTAAGAAGGCAGCTAATCACTTGCCTTCTGAAAACACGTATCAATATCATCTCTACATGTGGCAGGACAACATGTTTGATGGTGAATCTGGTTTCAGTGAGGCTGCAGCACACGGACACGCATAGTCTACAAAGATTAAGCCACTAGGTCAGCAGCAGAAGAAACAGAACATAAATGGAGAAGTTTTCCTTTTTTGTTGTATATAAAAAAACCAAACCCACAGCGGTATCCATTTGACACTGATAAAGTGTGGCTCAAAAATGCTCTGAATGACTGCAAAACTACTTCATTGCAAGCATGTGCCATGACATGAACCGAAAATGAAGCTGGACCATTTCAGATGATCTTTTTGTTGAGCTGAGTTCAGCGTGACTGCAGAATCTCAGAGCTGACTGCCAGTCCCAGCCTATAACTCACACTTGTTAAATACAGACTGTCAGCAAATGAATCAGAATCATTTTGCTTGGACGACACCTTTAAGAACATCTCGTAAACCATTAACCCAGCACTGCCAAGTCCACCACTAAACCATGTCCCTCAACATTCTACATGTCTTTCAAATACCTCCAGGTGATTCCACCACTGCCCTGGGCAGCCTCTTCCAGGACTTTACAACCCTTTCAGGGAAGAATTTTTGCTAATATCCAACCTAAACCTCCCCTGGCACAACCTGACAAGGTTTCCTCTTGTTCTATCACTTCTTAGGAAAAAAGACCAACTCCCACCTCGCTACAGCCTCCTTCCAGGTAGCTGTAGAGAACTGTTAAGGTCTTTTCCAGGCTAAATAATAGAGCAGTGCAACAAAACTATGAAGAGTCTAGAGAATAAATCCTTTTGCTGCATGAGGAGCAGTTGAGGGAACTGGGATTATTTAGTCTGGAGAAAAAAGGAGCTTTCCTGAACCTTGAGAATGTCTAGCTAAGTAACAAACACTGGGTTGGTTTGTTCCTATCAAATACCTTAGAATAGATAATATTAGAATGAAATATCTTCACTGCCAAAGAGAACATCTGATTTTATCCACTGGCTCCCAATATTCTCTGTTACCGCAAGATACGCTACGAGAAAATAGTGTGCCAAATGGAGGGGCGTTCTCTCTCTTTGCAAGGAGCTGCGCACGGGTATGCCAATGAATATTCCAAGTGAAAAAGCAATTTCAAACAGTAAAGTTAAATCCTGTTACTAAATCTAGTACATTTTTATTATTAGTTATTTAAATTTATGGGTATATGCAGTGTCAACACACCATGAAATGAAGGAATTACCAATTTCCAGCACGAATTACTTGATAAAAGGGACTGCATTAAATGCAGGGTTCTGGAATAAATCAGTAGTGCTACAGTGGTCAATTACAAAGTTACTTAAAGAAGAGAATCTGCAGTATTTTACAGCATATTAAACTTGCAATTGCTTCCTGGGTGGCAACAGACAACATTGGTAAACACAACACATTTCATAGTGGACTGAAGGAAATGCTTTATTGTCTTTAAAACCCATAGTTTAAGGCCAATTCCATATTGCTTAGCAAATCAGGCTTTGAAATATCGCAAACACCACTTAGGCTTCTTTTAATACCTCCCATTAGTAGACTGCAAGTGCAGCATAAAAAGAAGACTGTATAATTATGCTTATTTTACTGATGAGGTGAAAGATGCATGGGGAGAAGTAATGTAGCCAGTGATATCCCAGTGGCTAATTACAGACTGAGCAGTCTCACTGTCCCCCAGTCTCAGGCAATTGTCATGGCCAGACTCATAGTGACTTGGACATAATTCTCCACATTTCTCATTTTTTCCAAGTGCAATCTAAAAACACTGTATTGGACACATTAAGTTTTAATGACAGCCATAGACAGCTGCAATTTCCCTCAATAAAATAAATGAATAATTAGTAAAACATGGTATGCAATATATGTCCGAGTGACTTATCCCTATTGCTAATCATAGCAATTAGCTTCATTTTCTAAAGCTCCACAGCCTGCGTGGTGTTTTGCAGAGCTATGGAAGAAACGTAGCATGCAATGAATAATTTATATTCCAAATTACACAAACATACAGACAACGTATCTTAATTTTCTAGAACAGCAACCAGTTAGTTCACTTTGATGGCCCCTAAAAACACCTAAAAGTAGAATCATGCAGTTGATAACCTATGTATTTCATAAAGAATACAGGAAAACCATGACCTGCAGAAGTAAGCCTAAATGTGGGCAAGATTTTCTTTTTACTGGGACATTCAGCAAAATTAATCAACTAGCTCAACGTCTAAACTTTGACCCAAACCAGATTACCGGTGACTAAATGGATTCCTTCCCCAAAATCACAGAATCTCTGCCCCAGCCTGTAGCGTTGCCTCAGGATGTTGTGGCCCAAGTGCAGGACCTGGCACTTGGTCTTGCTGGAGCTCACACCATTGGCCTTGGTCTGTCGATCCAACTTCTGCAGGTCCCTCTGAAGAGCCTTTCTACCCTCAAGCAGATCAACGCTCCCACCTAACTTGGTGTCATCTGAAAAAATAGCTGTATTTCAGCATAAAGACCCTCTCTTGCTATGCACAAAACCAAAACCATATGAGTTTTCCTCATATGCCTCTGCCTGAGATGTTCTATCAACGATTTCAATGAAGGAAAAGCCCTTAAATGGGGTTCGATGAGCCAGCCCTCAACACTGCCTCCTCTTTAATTCAAAACATGAAACAGCTTTTTCAATAAACTTTACAGCCCACAAGTCTTGGTTACTCTATCGAAGGTTTGTCTGTCAGAAATGGAATATCCATGAGAAAAAGTTGCAGAACAGGTTCAGACACTTTCTGGACCATTTACTGGTGGGTCACTAAGTTTCTTCCTGTGCCAGAGTCCTCCAGGCTATCTTCACCTTTAGTCACTAAGGTTCTGAAAACATTAGGGGACAATCTGCCTTATGAGACTTGCTTGGCCAAAGCTATAAAGAATTATTAGTAGACATTCTCAAGTTTTTTTTTTTGCTGAAAGGGAAATGGTAATTAATTCTCTTAATTGAATGATCATTCATTATTCTTTTACTACATACATTACCTAATAACATTCTCAATCTTCCAAGTTGCTGACATGTCTTCAATTTCCCTTTTCATGATAAGACTAATAACAAGCTAACCTCACAGCTTTATAAATCTGCAGCCCCGTACAGCATCAACTGTATGCACTTTTTCCATTTAGATTCTTCAATTACCAGCAACTGCAACCCCCAAGAAGCGTACTGTACTAGCTAGCACTATGTGTTGGCACATCGTAATTAAATTACTCCTTAGAAGCAGTGCTCAGTGCTTAAGAAGGATTATATTGAATAATGGGGCTAAGATTTTAACTCAGTTAACATGCTATTTTTCACTAAAGAGGTGCACACGACTGTAATTGCTTCTTCTGTGGGTAACATCAAGTATAAAACAGAAATACTGCAGCTTTGTTTCTGTTAACTTGTGTAATTTTTGCACATGTAGACTGCATGCTTTGTATATTTTTTAAGTGGTGGAAAACATGTGACATTATTTTTATATGTAAGTATACTTTTTTTGTAGCGTTACAGGAATAAAATATTTCACCTCTGTGCCATGTAAGCCCGTCAGAGACTACGTTTGACTACGTCTAAAAATACATGAGCATTTGATGGTAAGGAAAGAACTTTTATGTCTTTTAATTCTGTACTGTTGGGAGCTTGATTTATAATACTGGTTGGTGTAGAAGTGATTTTTGGATGAAGAAATTACATCCAGTTGCAATGGAAGTAGGGTGCCTTCTCCATGGAAACTGTCTGCCAAATATGCTCAGATGACTTATTTATCAGATTCTCCAACACAATATTTCAATTCTATGAAATTATATTTTCCTGGAATCTTTCACTAATAATTTAAAAGTGACATAAATGTATAAATGTCTGCATTTCTGAATATAATCGAGTCATGTCATTCCAGTATCAACCTGTAATACATTTCAAGGTCATCTCTTTGGTTGTTCAAACTAGCTACTGAGGTTCATCTGAACTCGTCATTTAGTTTTGTCAGAAGGAGAGACGAGAAATTTTGGTTGCAACAAAACTGCACTTGGGATAGCTGCTGCTGCCTGTCGTGGGCACCTCTGTGACAACTCTGCACACCAAGATGGCAGTGTCAGTTAAATCCTGCTACAGTATAAACTTTCTGACCTCCACCATGTTGAGGCACTACTATTTATACTCCCACATCTACTCCATATATTGAAGACATATTAAAAGACATCAAGTCCATAAACTTTTCTGACCCTTTTCTGCTGCTTAGCTCATTAATGCTGAAAGCTATTAATGCAACAAATGAGCGGGTGATTACCTCTTGAAGAACCCTCTTCATTTTCAGAAGCAATGTCTTTACAGCTGTGCAATCTTGCAGCATCAGTCTGAAGGGCAACATTTCAATGCCTCCGCCGTCTTCCAGACCAGTAAAAGGCCACTCCACAGATGGGCTGCCAGCCAGCTGGCTAACACGAGGGTGCCTGGCTTCTCCTTGGTCCACCTCCTTAGACAGTTTCAGAGATAGGTTCCTTACGAGAGAAAACAGGAAGATAACACTGAAATATGAAAAAGCAATCAATAGCTTTTGGCTTTTAGTTCCTCTGAGTTTAAAGACACATTACACATTCACTTTGTGAGCCTGCTAGCATGAATGGCCTTTCTAATGGACACACAGCCACATGGTGTTAGCAATGGAACATGCATTTATAAATGTACCCTTTTCTTCTGGAATGGAAACCGTGCTCTGTCCCACACCTACAAAAGCAAGCCATTTTCTTCAAACGAAGTATCCTATGGGAAGAACTGCTATGGATCCGTCTCACTGCGGCTCGGCTTTACGAAAACATGAATCTGTCATGCACTTTCAAAAGTGAAGTCATGTTCTATCTTATGCTTTGACTTAGAACTCAAAAAGAAAAGCAGACTGCCAAAGAAAATACTCTCTTCTGGGCTGATGAGAGGAACCTGATAGTCTCTAAACGGGAATTTGACATTTAATTAATCTGTGCTCACCCTGAAGTTTAGTTACCATTAAGCTGTTTAAGCAGAATACTCTTTGACCAGTGGGGTACAAGGACAAGTCTGAATGGAGAATAAATCTCAGAATGTGACTTCACTGGGTAATAGCAGTGTATTAATTACTTCTAAATTACAAAAGTCTTGTAACAGCAACGCATGACACCCATATTCATACTAAATTAACTCACTACAATTAAAGATGTTAGTATAAGTGGTGAAGGAAATGACAATTTTTATTCATTGAATGTATAGTTCCAATTTACTATTCCACATGATTTTTCATGCAACACAAAACTGATTCTGAGTTTTAAGCATGGCCGTGTTTTGGAAGGACAGAGAATGTTCTTCCATGGGAAATTTTCCTTAGCTAACTTTGCTAGCATAGGAACCGCACACAAAAAGCGATGAATGTGATTTCTCAAGACAAGCAATTCCGAACGCCATGCTAACAAATTGGAAATGAAGATATTACAATCATCTTTTAGGGACAGTTCATTTTCATATTTTGCACGCTACATAATTTGCAGCGGGGACAGTGTGCTAGATCAAGAAATGCACCACAGAGAGTACAGACATGGACAGATGCTCAGGGTGGCCAATGGAACTAAAATTTTCCAATGCAGGCTTTTCAAGGCTTGCATAAAACAATGAAATTAGTCTATTTTATTTTTTAATACATTAAAGCAGCTTAATGAGTAGAATATTTTGTATCCTTTAAAATAATAGGCTGAGGTGGGTGGTAAAAATGCTTCTGACGGAAGGATATTAAAGCCACTGCTGATTCACAGCTTCTATTAAAGAAGACTCGGGTATAAATCATGCAAAGAAACAACTTCTAACTGAAGTTTTGTAACATAAGCCACTTTGCAAGGTTTATAAAAGAAGCTATATTCAAACTATTGGGATCTACACCTGAGTAAGATTTATGTAGCCAAAAAAGCACATTATTTAAATTGAATAAGATGAAACAAGACCCTCTTTTTCTCTGCCCAGTGCCTGCAGGCTGGAAGATGAATTATTCCTTAGAACATTCACTTTATGAGTCCCACTGAAGTTTCTTCCTCATGCTCCTGAACAGGCATCTTGTGTGGATGACTTCCTGACACTGAGAAGGGACCAACTTAAGACATAATGCCTCCCAGGAGGAGTCTTTCACAGCATATTGTCAGGGAGAAGAACCCGCTATCAACAGCAGTACCCTACTGCCCCAGTGATGAGGAAACTACTCTCGGAGAACTATCACCCTCTCTCACACAGAACTGTTTATCTGTAAGCTTTATATGTACTGGAAATACAGCACATCTTAAGTTCAGCTGAAGAAATTATTTGCACTGATGTCAGCAGGCTATATGCTTACATCACACTGCTCAACGCACAAAATTACCCTCTTCAAATACAGAGCTTTGCACTAAAGTAAGAAAAGCACTGTAAGAATACATCACCACTCACAGTCATAAGTTTATAATCTAACTCAATTAATACTGGAAAATGGTGTCGGGGCTGGTATACAGTGAGCATTCAGATCATATAGAACCACTGAATTATCTGAAAAAAATATAACTGATCTGTGGCAGAAAACTCTTCACTGTCTGATATGTCTCCTACTCACTGCAGGAAAAAGCTCATTTTAAATTCATTCCAGAACTGCTATTTCATCAGGTTCATTATTATCAATGACCAGGTGGTCTATTACAGTATTATTATGTTAATCCACTGCAATTCATCTCAAAGCAGCAGCAGAGATGTAGCAAGGAGAGAAAAAAAAAAAAAAAAAAGAGTTCCTACTAAAATTAGAAGTTTCCCCTTACTAGTAAAACACCTCTTTTCCTCCAAAGTTGGAGGAGGGGCTGGTTCCTCAACTGGAAGTGCAGGAGCTTCTTACAAATGGCCAGCCCTCTCCACCTCCCAAAGACACGTTTATTGTCATAAAAACATCTCACAGGCAAATGTTATCTGTGACAAACTTCTGAAAGTGTGGCTAAAAACCTCAAAAGGTCTATTTCAATGACTGAAGACAAGGTATTTGATTTACATGACAATATTAATTCCATAATACTATCAATGTAAAATATTTCAGAAAAGTAATTTGGCCACTTTTAAATATATTGCTCCTATCTGAGCTCTAAATCTGCCTGACCTACACACATACTTAGTCTGTGTCCCTGGTTTAATAAAACCATACCTGAAAATGTTCCTGGGCACTGGAAGACAGTCAGTGTTAAAGCTCTTCTGAAATGGCTTGACCCAGCCCAGCTATCACGCTTCCAAACGATCCCCTGGCATGGTTTGGTTGTCAGTAGAGACAGACTGGATGGGACCGCTCCATTCTGGAGGACGTCAGCGCTGCAGATGTGCACTAAAGAGCCATCCCCTGCAGATATCCCCTCAAATCTCTGAGCATGGCTATGGAGCCATAAAGCTCCAAGCTTGAGATGTGCAACCCAAAGAGGCTCCTAGGCAAGAGGAGAGCCAGCCTGTTCCAAAAGGTCTGAGAGGAACTGCAGATGCAGTGGCAACTCACAGCTGAGAAGACAGGCAGAAAGCGGCTCTTCATTTTCTCCCAGGTATTACAGAGTTCACTTCCCAGATAACAAGTGGCTCTCATATTCTGTTTGACAAAGATCAGAAAAGTCTGACAGATGGCAAACTTAAAACACTGCCCGGTCCTCTGAATCAGTGCCGCAGGGAAACAGGATAATTCAAGTTGCTCAAGCGGTGTCAGCCTAGAGCCCGTGGAACGCTAACGATACAGCTGCATACTACATCCAACACAAACAGCAACAGGGAAAAGCAAGCTTAACGTCAGCGGAATTACCGTCACCAAAAGGACGGAAAATCCACAGACAATTTGTTACAAATTTGTAAGTATTAAATAGGGTGAAAACCTGTGCAACTTGATGGTACTTTGGGCCTGTTGGCTTGTTTCTGTTGTATCTGGACACATCCACTGAACACCATGAGCGCTTCCTCACTTGTAACGGATGCAGAAATCAGAAGCTACAATACTCAAATTTAGCAAAATGGTACTGCCATGAAGATCAAGTTCTATTTCAAAAGCAATCTTTACTGAAACAGTAAGATAGCATTACAATAATCAAACAGTGGCTTTTAGCATTTTAATAGTCTCCAGAAATCCAGTGCAGCTCTGTGTTAACTGAGGAAGAAACACGACTGCGCAGCTCCTGTCAACACTACTTTCCCTTAAGAAGGTAGAACAATTTTCTTATTCCAAAGCATCTTTAAAAAGTTTTGCTGGGGGGACACCACACAAAAAGCCCCACAAAAATACCAAAAAACCCCCCAAACAAACCCCAGGTTTACAACTTGAGCTAGTTTGAGCTATTCCTCTTTTTACTGATCCTCACATCAATGATTTGAAGAGCTTATAGTAATTTGAACTTCACTTACATAAAGATCCCCAGATTATGTGGAGCTTAATCTTCTTAGTTTCCATCAGCAGTGCTCAAGACATTGCTATAGCAGAATTAGCCTAAACTAACACAATTGGTCCCACAGAGTCTGCGCTTCTTGATACCAGCTTAAGAGAAGAGAACCCATGTAATACTGTGGGTATCAAGAAGGCTCTGCCAGCTGAGCAACAGACCCCAGCCTCCGTGGGAGGGCACTGAACATACCTTCTTCCTCCTCTGAGGGCTTATCTTCCAAAGTAGGGTTTTAGAGAAAGCCCAAAATCATTTACTTGCAGCGCTTGAGTGTGCAACTGTTCCGTGCATGCATTAACATATCAATGCATCATATATAGAGACACTTATTTTATATATGTATAGTTATAAAAATCATACGCACACTCATATATAAACATACCTAAAAGACATTTTTTGTCTGAAATGTTTATTTATTGATAACTCATCCCACCAGGAAACATGTCCTTTTACACTAGAAAAATGTTACTACCTCCATGCAGAGGTTCTATCCTGAAATCCTTTTTCATACCAATCTAGAGAGACTTCAATCCACACTTTTTTCTCCCATCCAGAATTTTATTTTTTTTTCCTTTTAGAAAAATCACAGATCAGTATTTTGAGAAAGGTCCCTCAGCTGGACTATTCAAGACACATAAGAGCAACTGCTACTGATTTCCAGACAAAAATCTGCCTACTGCAAACACCTGCAAAATTCAGTTCAAAGCACTCTGTGGCTCTGACAAGGATGTACATTGCAGTCAAGACCCTCAATCATCCCAGACTGAATCCAAATCTCTGCGTAATCTCTTACTGATCTCATTTAGTAAGAGACATGTTCTATCCCAAACAGCTTACAACTGAAATATATGGAAACTCTTCACAAAAAGAAAAGGCTGTTCCCCATATTTAGCAGAACTGAGCACACACTTTTAAAAGCGTGTTCCTAAATATTCCAATGGCTGTGTCTAATAACGCCCTGCTACGTGCATAAATATTCTCAAGCTCTGGTCGAGGAGAGTGAAAACTGACAAACGCCTCACTCAGTTCTGAAAATGCAGCCTCTGCAATACTGAGAAGACACAAAGGTAACCAGAACATAAACACTTGGCCAATTACACATACCCGCATTCTCTAGCACCCAGGTTTGTACCCCGGCTGCCTCTCACAATTTCTCAACATTATTCTTCTAAAGGAGAATATTTCAGAAGTTACAGGGATAGTATCTCAAAATATGAAACGAAGCCATGTCACAAGGTACACGTTGTTTGACATTTTACAGCTTTTAGAACTATGTATCATTTGTTAGTACTCTGCTGCTATGATTTTTCAAGGTCAGTCTTTGAGAAAAATGCTGCTCTCAACCCCTCCACCCACACACCAGTGTGCACACAAACTCTAATGGCTAGCGCTGCTCTAAGTTAAGAGACTGTCAGCCTTTTCCATTATAACCCCTTTTCTTTCCAAGGTTCATATCACAGCCATAAAGATTTCCTTTGGGCTAGAACCCGGTGATCATGAAAAATGGAATCAAATTAAAAATATGAAAAAAGAAAGGAAAAAATGCCTCCATTTTTCAGCCGCTGGTAAAGTATAGCTGATAAGGGCATGTCAAGCGTTTCTTTCTCTAAACTCTAGAGAAGTCAAGAGCTCTGTTTATACCCCCTGATCTAGTATATGAAACAACACTTCAGATGTCAGTCCTTTTGTTCCTCTGAGAATCTATTAGGAAAATTTAAACATGCTACAAATAAGATAATGTAACAGCATTTGGTAACCAGATAACATCAAAAAAAATAGCTACTTGGGCAAGACCAGGGCAGCTTATTCCTGTACTAACAGTGCAGCAGCAAACCAACCGTGGCAGACAAAGCAGGAAAAGTAAACAAGGCTACCTGGGCATTGAGAGTTCGGTGCAATCTCAGTCTTCTTAATTACGGCCCCCCCTCCCCCCAGTATATTCCCTTGGGGATTATCCTTGAAACCATTCTACAACTGGTACTCAGAATACAAATTGCAGGTTAATTATGCAGAAAAGCAAGCATTACAGCTCTGGTCAGGATATAAACAGAAGGAGACTTACGTTTCACTTGGACAAAGACTAAATCTATCTGCAGTCACTGAAGCCTTTGCAAACGCTATGTACTTCCAACCAGACACTGCCCCTGCACTGACAGAAGCTAAAGGCACTTGGTGTCCTCTTCGTATCTCACTGCAAATGCACTCCACCGAGCGGACTAACTCAGCTGACCCAGGACTACATGGAGATTTTGATCTAATTATTAAAGATGATAGGCATTCAAGCATGCCCAGCAAACTTTGTAGAACGGGGGAAACGAGAAATAGAAATCTGTTTTGACACCGTCACCTAGATCAAAACAACATTTCTCCTCACCTTTGCCCTCTGCTCTAAATGCTTGTCTTGCTTTTAGAAATTGTGCAAATGAAACATAAAACTTTCAAGCTTCTACAAGGTTAAAAAATGTAAAAAGGAGTTGGAAGATCACATTGGATATGATGAAGCACAAAAGTGCACTCCTTTCACTCCGTACCAAACTAGTTTCCCTTATTTAAAAACAAATTGTCAAATACTTCCTACTAGAGGTCAGCATACTTTGCTACCAAGCCTTTTCAAAATTCTGGTCAAAATGATGTACATTCCAAATGAAAAAATAAAATCAAATAAATGTAGAGCATATTCTGTGCCCAGTAAGAAGTTACAGAACTGTTAGTATAGGCTTCACTGAGAAGACAGGTGTGTTAAAAAGGTGAAAGGCCCTAAAAGAGAAAAGGACAGCAGGGTTTGCAACAAATATTTACTTAGTGCCTGGCAGAATTCACAGACATGAGTTAGACAGGTAAGATGGACTACCCGTAAGACCAAAAACTATGTGGAAAATTCCTATACTTCATAAAGAAGACAAGCTACTCAGTTTGAGTCCTGTCTGACTTGGTTTTAAAATACTCAGGAACAACCTAACCACATCACTACTGCCCAAGCCAAGGAGCTAGCTTCTGATGAGGGTATTAAGCGTAAGTACACTGTCACGAAGCAAGCAGGCAATCCAGTGCAAGTTGGGTTGAGTGAGAGGTTCATCTGAGATGTATAACAGTCAGTTTTAATGGTCTAATTAATATTTTCTACAATACCTGAAGTGGAACATCTTTAGCATTGATTGCTTTCCTTACATTCCAGCACCAACCTGCCTTCTTCCTGGGCAGGGATTCAGGGAACTCTCTCTGGATTTGGTCCAATTAAATGCCCTGGCTTCTGACCAGGCCACGGCTTGAGAAGAGGTACAGGCATCTAAATCATCTTCCCATAGGTTCACATGCCATAGTCACACACATTCCTCCACTAGCAACAGTGCGCATGCCTACAGGACTGGATGGCAGCTGAATGCCAGGGACAAGGAGAAAGGGCTAAAACATCAGCGGAGATGAGCAGTTAGTCAAGGGATGCTCTGTACCACAATGCGGTAGTTAAAACTCTGTGGGTGTTCAGAAAATGTCAACTCATAATCCTAAAATTTATCATTAGCTCTGTACGTTTTCACATAGTAAAATATATCACTGGTAATATAATCACAAAAATAGTCAGTAATTACAAACTCAGCTTTCTGAGTGAAGATAACATTCAATACTCTTTAATGGAGTCAACACAATAGACCTTAATTTTAGTGAAAGTACATGATTAAACACATGCACCCCTTCGCACTGCCTTCTAACAGTTTAGGAATAATGAGTAGAAAAGAGCTGTCTTTAAATTCAGAGGATACCTTCCACCTACTTTATGCAGGGAATTTGATTAATACGTCAGGAAGAAACTGCAACTTTGAAACCCATCCTATTTCATTATCACATAAAATAGTTGGAACCTAATGTTTTTGTTAAAAGAGCTTTTATGTTAAATCTTCTTTTATGACCAATAAATGAAAGCAGGTAATGGATTTAGGGACATAATTTATCAAGAAATCCGGAACACATGTGTTACTCTACATCCAATCTTAAAAGACAGCAATAGATTATGGTTTTTTAATGTTTAAAATGTTTTTTTTCTATAAGGCTTTTAGGAAACATTATTGAATTAATCTTCTGCAAAATTTCCAGTTGCACTGACAAACACACGAACAGCCCAATTTAAACAAAAGTAACAAAACATGAGGCGTCCAGCACCACTGCTAATTAAATGCACCAGTTGGTCAGTGAAGTTTGCCCATAAAAAACTTCGTGCTGTATCTGGCGCAGTGGCTGCAAATAATGTTTTCTTTCTAAAGGAATACTTGCGTATATGGGTCTACGTGTGCGTGTGCACACATATTTTTGCTTTATATTATCAAGGAGGCTCACGGAATATCTTAAATTGGAATGGACCCATGAGGCTTATCCAGCCCAACTCCCGGTTCCACACGAGGAAAGCTAAATGTTAAATCCAATATTTAGAGCACTTTTTGAACTTGTAAAAAAGGAGCGGTGTTTTCAAGCAAGAAGAGACAAATAAACCTTCCTGAGTCCCTTCACTGATGGGAAATCCGTTGTTTCATGATTATCAGTTCCTGGCAGGCTAGATGTGAGGTAGTATATATTTTTCCCACAGTTAAATGATACACACCTTCTGGGCTCCAGCCAAACCTGATCCTAAGTGAAGTGTACGGAACAGAAGAAACAAACTTTCTTTTAGAGACTGCATAAAAGCTACCCAAGAACCGCAGGTCTAACACGGAGCTAAACTGTTTGCTGGGCCGGGTACCGCCACCCAGGGATGTGTCCTCTTAAACAAACACGAGACCGCAACCTTCGAAGGCCACCGTATGGCAGGAACCACTCGTCCTGCCCTGCTCCCCCGAACACGGCACAGCTCGATGCGTCAACGCACAAAAGCTGCCAGTGCCGCCCATGCAGGCCAGTATCGGACACCTTCCCAGCTACGCAGGGGGACGACAGCTCGCAGGCTGTGGAACGCTTCCAGTGTAATTTCCTTCCGAGTGTCCCGTCAAGGTACCGGAGGGCTTGTGTTCATCCCGCCGGGGTTTCAACTACAAAGCAGGTGTTCCGATGTCTGCACTCAGATTTTAATTAGTGAAATTAAACCCCTCCAAAAGCACATGCTCAATTTTTTTTTTTTTTTTAAAAAGGCATTAGAGAGCAAACAAAAAGAAAGCAATAAGCTAATTAATGTGTAAATTAACCTAATTGCTTTGTTCTTACATGACATAATCAATCACTAAGTGCCACAACAAAGAATCGTGTTCTTTTATCGTGTGGTGAAACTAGTCCACCTAAGGGAGATTTCTCTGCCATTGCCAGTATGATCTTCAGTGGTTTTCTTTTTGACTGTAAATAACTCATGAAAAAATAATCAGAATGTTTAGTTTAATTTGACTAAGCACTGCAGTAACATTTGCATACTGCCTTCTAACAGAAGAAAACGTTCCCCCTCCCTCCTTTCCCCCATAACGCCACCCGTGATGGGAATATAAAATAACCTGACAAACTGAGGCCAGAGGCAGATGAAAAAGAGATGTCTGGTGTCACCGACTATTGAAGGACCAAAGATCCTATCTCTGAATCGCATCTAAATCTCCCTCCATGTTTGTGTGTCCCCAGCAGACAGGAGGAAGGAGCATGCCACATCTTCAGGACTCTGCTGAGCTGTTTGCTGCTCAGTATTGTCTGTGGATGCAGCAGCACTTTGTAGGTAAGTGCTTGCAAGCTAGGTCCCATCAACAGCTCCACTCTCTACGACACCGCACCTCTCTTTCCGTGCGCAGGACACCAAGTCCCCTGTCTTTTAACTTCTTTTATAGTCTGTCACATTAAAACTAAATGCTTATTTCAGGTGTTTACTCTGTTTGTTACATTCTATACTCTGGAGACTCTCCTTGAATTACCCGGGTATCTGGAGTTACTGCAATTGCTCCTGGCTTGCACTGCCAGGCTGGTTGAAGGTTGAGGGAAACATGAAGGGCAGCCCTGTGCAAAGCTACGTGCATTTCGGAAGCGTGCATCTCACTGAAAACACACGGGCCGTGATTTGAATTGGACGTCTGAATTTTTTTGCACTGCACAGATGCAACAAATCCCATGATGAAGGAAAGCACTTGTAACTGTTGCTTTAAGGAAGTTATCAAAAGTTCAGTAAGATTATTAATTTATAATAGAACTCCCAGCTTTTCTTCTGTGAAATATTAAATGTACATGATATAAAAGAGCAATCACTGTTTTTAATTACTAACTTTGCAAACTCTTTGTCAAGAGAGCATTGATAACATGCAGCCTAGTAACTGCTGGAGAGTGTGTGAAAAGCTGCTGTCAAAGCTCCATCGAGACTGGCATTAAAACTGGACTTGCCATCTCATTTATTTTCAAGGCACTCAGCACTGCCATTCCAGCTTTTGGGATAGGTTGTTTTTTAGGAAAGGGAAAGGTTGCACAGAAAGTCGGGTTCTGGCCCATACTGTCGCCAAGATACAGGTTGAAACTTTTATCTAAGCACACCCTGTAGATTCTGAGACTAGAAGACACAAGAAAAAGGCCTATGCACGTATCGGCATTGCACAGTCTGCAGTTCAGGATCCCTTCAGTTAGGACTCTGGACCTTCTGTGTGCTGACGCAAGGCCATCCTCCCCCTCTGCCTCCAGGGCTCGGGACCCAGCAGACACTTGCATTAAATGCACACACTGCTGCCCAGGCTGCTGTTCTCGAGTCTGGCACAAAGCCCTGAGCACTTCAGGGTGAGCACACATCGGAAGGGAAGATGTCACACGACTACACGTCAGACACTGGCAGCAAAGAGACACGATTGATTAGGGGAAGGTACCAGAAAGATGAACAAGAAATTTCCTGCTATTACCAGAACTCTTTTTTTTTAATTCTTCTTTCTTCTGACTGTTTTCGTGGTAGTTTGTTTGTTGTGGTTTTTTTTTTTCTTTTTCTGTGTTATTTGTTTTTGTTTTTAAGAAAAGAACTTTGTCATCTCATGCATTTGAACAAGTAATGAGACATTTTGAGAACTACTAATAGAAAAAAGAAGCAGACAACATGCCTAGCAGCAAAGAGGCTTTCTCTGGGCCTGTAAACAGACATGAAACTAGTCTGGAGGGTCTCAGCTCTAACGCCACCATTTCAAAAGGACATACAACAGACCAGACGGTGTTCAGAGGTGCTCTCTGCGGGTCATTTGGATGAGTGTCTTTCTTAAGGCTGGCACAGAGGCTGGATATGGGTCTCCTGGAGCCACACCTCTGTTTCCATCCTGTGAATGCTATCTCATCTTCTCTTTTCCCTGCACTGAAGGGTATTTGACATTTAAAACCGATAACACTGGCTGGTACCAAAGGGGAAGGTTTCTTTTCACGCTAAGCCAAATAAACACAGATCACTATCTTTGCTCAATTGTCTTTTAAACAAAGCCCAGAATGCAAATACTGCTCTGTACAAAGATGGTAACAATGATAAAAGTCCTCCTCTCCTCTGTGACATCTCCCAGGAGAGATAATCTCACTCTGGGGAATAGAGTGAAGGGCACTGTTCAAAAAGGGATAAAGTTCATTTTTTCTGACAACTGACAAATATTACATATCTCACAAATATACTCTGTTTTCCGCATGCTTTGTGTGCGGTTGATAGAAAAAGATGGGCCAGATACCAAATTGCCTCTCAAAAAAATTCTGATGTCGCAAAACCACAGGGAAGCTAGCAGCCTTCCCTTAAATCCACAGCTCTTAGGCCCCAGAAATCAAAAGGACACGCCTTTGAACAAACATCTAACCATTTCTAGTGGTTTTTACCATCTAACTAAAAAGTTCTTTTACTGGTTAAAATAGCACGTTGCTGTAAAGTGTGGTCAAAGCTTCAGACAAGGAAGAAGCACTAAAGACCTACTGCATGCAGAAGGTGTATTTTTAGTAGTTTCTTTGATGGCCCAGGTATCACTCACACTCCTCCCCGGCAACAGAGGAGTAGGGATATCTGGCCTTCAAATTTTTTATTCCAAGTCACTAGTTTGTTCTCCTAATATCCCTTCTCCTGAAGTCTGCGTACCTGCGTGTCCCACACTAACACCTGGCAGCAACTGCTCAAAGCTACTAGAGACGTGTTTCCACAAGGAGGATTTGTCTTCCCCCACACAAGGAAGGTTATCTTCCTACACACCCCCAGCAAGCCACTACCTTTCTCCTCCTGGAAGGTTTCATGCAACCAACAAAATAAACTGACGCAATTAAGCACAATCAAGCTAAGTCAGTCTGATGTAGAATGTCCTTTGAGCATCTCTAGTACAGGGGGTTCAACAGAGCTGCAAGTGTAATCTGTAAACTTTTCTCCTTCCCAACAGAACCAATGTCTAACTTTTGCTGAAATAAATTTTCAGCTTGGCCAGGGTCATACGGCAAAACACAAAGCTTGCCAGCAAAATCTGGCAGCAGACAATTAAATAAATAAGTTTTCCCTTGGAGACATTTTTATTACTTCTAGAAGCAGCATTTTGAAATTTCAGTCTCATCCATCAGACAAAATGAACCCTGATGGGCTGCAGCCTTCATTTATTTATTTATTTTTTAACACAGCATCATTTGTCAAGCTTTTTTTAAATTTTGAAGAACAAGTGCCATGTTGGAAAAAGACAAGGAAACAGAATATACTAGATCAGAGCACAGTTTAAGCAAAAAATTTCTCCTAAATTACTTTAGAAGTCCTGTCATACTGCATTCTCTTTCTTAAGAAAACAGAAAATACAGTAAGAATTCATTGACCTAAAGATGGTTCCTCCTTCACCCCATCACCCCTGAGAAAAGCCCTTCACAGTGGGGTGAAGGCAACAATTAAGGCAGACAATTAACACCTCTATGCACGTGTCAGAAAACAGGGAAGAGCCAATGCAAAACTACTGGATCTCTGTTTTTCACTTGCAAAGCTCTCCAAAACACATGGTGAAGGGTAAGGGAACTTGACTCTTGCTCCTCAGGATAAGCCACTAACAGTTTTTGACACGCAAAACTTGCATGTCCTAAGTCATGTGCTCTTGCCACAGCAATAATAAATAGAAGAGAAAATGTAAGGCAGAACAAAAATTCGCTTCATTTTTAAAGCAAACTAAGTGAGGATACCCAAATAAAAAACAGCCATTCTCACACCCTTAAGTGGAAGAGTAGAAGCCTGCTTTTTACAAATGGTGATCAGCTCACTACCAACAGAGAGGAACCCTGTGGATCCTACAAGGACGATTAAGCTACACAAGAATAAATGAGCTTCCCTTCAGAACACGAACCAGAGGAATAACTCGGTATTTACTGCAGCGACTGCAGGAGCAATGTAATTGTTGAGGCAGACACTGAAACAAGGAAAAGTTTCAAGGAACAAAGTTGAAGATGCTGTTATCTTTATTAGCCTCTACTACTCTTTGTTTTTATCCTGCTTGGCTGACTATGTGAGACAACTGATAATGTTATTTGTGTAGATGACATTTTTCCCCGCAGCATCGTGTAAAGCAACAGACTGAGCATTTTATACTTAATTACTTTATTTCCAATCTTGTATGTGCTACGCTTTTTTTTTAAAAAAAAAAGTTTGGTATTTTAATCAGCATTAAATTCAAATACTTCAAGACACACCATGGGTAATTACAGTTGAAAATGGCAAAGGAATAATCAAGGTGATAAAACAGTAATTCCACACCTTGATTAATCTATTTATGACTATTTCTCTCTATAGCTCTCTGTAGTCATCTCTGAAATCTTGAAAAGTTGTAGAAAGTTGGAAAATAGATACTCTTTATCCGTAAGACTCCAGGAGATGTTTTAATTACTCCCCTCTGTTTCATGGTTGCAGAAATTAGGATGAAGATTTATCTGTGTAAGAGGAGTTTCATGTAGCAGAGTGCTGGGATCTATCTGACCTTCTGATGAAGGGAACATTTCAGCTGAAGAAACAAGTTTCACTTACGTAAAGATGTGGGTTCTATCTCACACCACTGCACCATCTCACATACTGTATTCACTGCATGAGGCAATTAGTGCCGTTTCTCGGCTGACTGCAGATCCCTCTCATACGTGTAGAAATTGCAGAGTTAAGAGTGGGAGGGAGCTCTCAGCCCTCCACAGCAACAGTGCAAGGGCTCAGGCAAAACAAGACAAAGGGCATATAGTCAAAAAATACTCCCTTCCTCAAGGACTTGTATGTGAAAGCAGAGGTTATAGAACAGAAGTTATCACCTCATTTCATGCTGTGAATCCCCCAAACTATTCTTCCAAACGCATTCTAGTAATACCAGACAGATGGCAAAGAGTGATGTCAGTGGTTCTAGGAGAACACACCTGCCTAAAAGCCTTAATAGTCATTTCTTTCCTTGATCCTTTCAAAGACATTCAAGATCAATTTGACTTGCTAGTGTTTTCTAACATTATGTTAGAAAACTCTTCTCAAGAGACAAAACATTGGAAACAGACTAATGATTGGGAAGAGGCTTCTGCATTACAACACACTGGGGTAATGCAGTGGCAGGTAAATAGAAATATTGTTCGAAGAAATAAGCAACATTTTTTCCTACTCTTTACGAGAGATGCTAGGAAGCAAAGAACAACAGAGTCTCTTCTTTGCTGCCTGAACACAAAAACCAGGAAATAACTTCTGGTTTGGATAGTCCTTCCAAACAAGACTTGTTACTGCTGTGCTTTGAAAATCCTACCAAGCGCCAAAGCCCAAGAGCCACACCATGTCACCCACTCACTCCTCACCACTGTTTCCTAGCAGAAATGACAAATAGAAAGACAAATAAACATCAAGACAGTCATCTCCTAAGCAAGTGGAGCACAGAAGCTGGAATAAAACCCCCACAAAAGCACTATCAAATAAACAAACACACGATGAACCATTTATGGAAAAGAGAATCAGTAAATCAGAGTTCTGCCACTACGCTTGGCCATGGCTGCTCCTGGCCCTGTCCAGGTATTGTCAGCTGCTCTTGCGAGACCTGCAGGCTCCTGCCTGGACACTGCTCCCCTGAGGTGTCCCCAGTTCAGGAACACACCCCATACACCATGCTGGCAGCTCTGCTACTGATCGTGCCTAGGTGACAGCTCCCAGTTTGAGGTAATCCACTGAATACACTCAAGCGATATTTCTTCACTGGCTTGCCAGTAATTAATGCTTCCTAAAAATACAGAAACAACAAACAAACAAAAAGAAGTGAAATGTAAAAATCTTCAAAAATCTTTGCCTGCCTTGTCAGCTGTGTAATTCACACCCTAAACTACGCAGCTGCTTATTGCATGTGTAGGCAATGAGAAAGGAAACCCTACGTGCTGTACAGTCAAATGTACACACCCTTATAAAGCCACTGCAGAAATGCATTGGCCTCCTCTGAACACATGATAAAGTCAAATTTTATGCTGTGAGAATAAAACTTCTACCAAGCTTTATCTCTACCTGAACTGGGAACAACAAAGTAGCTGATGTCTGAGACCTTTCCGTACAAAGGCATTTCCTGGGCAGAGGCGGCCAGCCCCGATAGCTTTGCATCATGCTGCAGTTTATCTATCTGCACCCTAGATTAACCCTCATGTCTTCAGACACCCTGTCTTATTTCTGAACTGAGAAATGCATACACCAGTGACCATTATTACCTCTGAGAGACATCATAAGTTCAGGAAATGAACCATCAAATTAGAAATTTTTTTATGCTTTTTTTTTTTTCCCCAGCATTTCCACGCAGCTGGTTTGGTGTGAAATGATGTGTAATGCTCCAAGAATAGAAGTTATTTATGACAAAGATTCATTTATATTACATCTCAGGAAGGGTAGTTTTCTCAAACTCCTAACAATGAAAAAGTAAGAAATTGAACATTTAGTCAAACACAGAATGACAGACAATACAACAATGTATGCAAGAAAGGAGAGATGGAAACGACTCGACATGACTGCAGGTGTTTGGACCATTCTCCCCATCCAGGAAGGATACGGTGCATGTCACTTCTGCAGGCCACAAGTTTTTTTTAACGAGTGAGAACATTTTCAAAGCCTGATTCAGTGCAGGGAAATACATAAAGAGAACAGAAAGCAAAGGCTAAGCTGTCAAGTCCACACTCTATCCATCACAGCTCTCTTAACATTAACCCAGCAATTCCTACCACTAAACCACGTCCCTCGAGTTACATCTACACATCTTTTAAATACCTCTAGGGATGGTGACTCCACCACTTGCCTGGGCAGCCTGCTCTAGTGATTTACAATCCCTTCAGGGGAGAATTTTTTCCTAATATCTGATCTAAGCTTCCCCTGGCAAAACTTGAGGTCATTTTCTCTCGTCCTATTGCTTGTTAGTTATGAGAAGAGACAGACCCCCACCTCACTACAACCTCCTGTCAGGGAGCTGCTGGAGCCTCCCCTGAGCCTCCTTGGCTCCAGGTTGAACAAGCCGAGGTCTCTCAGCTGCTCCTCACCAGACTCGTGCTCCAGACCCTTCCCCAGCTCCACTGCCCTTCTTTGGAAATGCTCCAGAACCTGAATGACCTTCTGGGAGTGAGGGGCCCAAAGCTCTACCGAGGATTCAAGGTGCAGCCAGCTGGCCACACCATTCCTGATCCAGGCCAGGATGCTGTTGGCCTTCTTGGCCACCTGGGCACACTGCTGGCTCAAGTTCAGGGGGCTGTCAGTCAGCACCCGAAACTCCCTTTCTGTCAGGCAGCCTTCCAGACACTCCTCCCCGAGCTTCTATTGTTGCGGGGGGTTGTGACCCCAGTGTAGGTCATTGCTCTTGGCCTTGTTGAACCTCACGCTGTCTGTCCAGGTCCCTCTGCAGAGCCTCCTACTTTCAAGAAGATCAGCATACCCATCTAACCAGTGTCATCTGCAAATCTGCTGAGGGCGCACTTGATCCCCTCATCCAGATGTTTGATAAAGATATTAAACAGAACTGTCTCCAACACTGAGCCCTGAGGAACACAAGGTGTGTTACTTTATCAGTAGCTAATTTGTCTAACTGGATTGAGAAAGAACTTCAATTTAAGATTCATTTGTTGCTGTCATTGTCATCAGTGTTCCCCCATGAGCTGTTTTCAGATAAAAGAGAAAGACCACCCGTTCTGGTCTGACACCAGTTCATAACTCTAACATGGATAGTTACTGCAATATTCAGCTAATCTGTAGCTTCTTGCTGCTGTGGTAATAAAGTCTTCTTATGTTTCTGCTTTGTATATCAATAATGTCACAGGGGAGACGTTTTATAGAACATCCATAAAAAATGCTTTCTTACATTACCTTGCAATTTCACATTTCAGAAAGTTCAGCAATTTATCTTTAACTACAAAAGAAAACCTAATCTAAACAAGGAAACAGAAAACCTACGCAGCAATTTATAAGGACATGCCTACAGTAACACAATTTCTGAGAAAAACTATCACCAGAAGTAGGCTTCCATAAATAGCAAAAGTTTCAAAAGAATATTCCTACCAATATTTTTAAGGCATCTAACTGTTGTCAAATATGTCTCCATTATTAATGTAGTGACAACAGTAAATATTTATGCAACTATTTCCTTCTCGGGACCAAAAAAGTTTGGTGATGATCAGTTTTAAATCACCAGTCTTACAACTAAAACCTTTCGTGTAATTAAGCAGGGTACACGGGGTGGAGACAAGGAAGAGCGACCAAAAAAAGCCACTGCTTGTTTTGAAGGAACGTTGTATCAGAGAAAGACCCCTAAAAACCCCAACACAACAAAAAGGTCCCAACCCCTCAGCAGCAGTCTTTATTTGAAGTTTACAACACAAAATGGAAGACGGAGTTGAATTCCGGGCGATGCTGCAATGTGAGAATCCAATGAGCTGTTTATGATGGGTAAACCCTCCAAACCCTCCTGGACACGGTCCTGCGTGACCTGCCCTGGCAGCAGGTTGGACTCGGTGATCTCCAGAGCTCCCTTCCAGCCCCTACCATCCTGTGATTCTGTGACACCTGACAGGGGAAACCCTCACACTTACCACAGAGCTCAATTCTGGCTTTAAGTGCCACATGGTGCGAGAAGCACTTTTCTGGCAGATCTCTTTGGTCGTTTCTTAAATGGCATTAAGCACCTTTCTACAATGAAAAGAAATTAAACAGCAAGCAGCACAGAGCAAGTGGTATCAGCAGTTTACGAACCAACAGCACTGGCAGTTACGTGAGAACTAATCATACAGAAACACTTCAAGTTCTTCAGCTGCTTTTCAGAAAGCATCAAAAATTTGAATTAAATTTCTTAACACCATTTCTAACTTATGCCTGCATGACAACACCACCTTTAAAAAGCAAGCTTAATGTCTGTCTAATTTAGAATATTTTTTTCATACACTTACACCAACAGTGGTAATTAAACCAAATGACCAAATCATGGTTCAGTTTTGCTGTAAAAAATCTTCACGTAAATGATGATATAAAGCCAAATGTTTCACTGTTAGAAATTTACGGTGGCAGATCATTTCACTGCACGATAGAAGCCTACAGTCACGTTAACATATCTGTGTATAAAATGCTGAACTGCTTTTTAATGTCCATCCTCCCCTACATCCTTTTATCAAGGACCACAAAAATCAGTCTTTTGCTGGGTTTTGGACAATCATTAACTTCCTTTAACTCAAAAAACGTTCATTCACTTCTCCTCCACATTTGGGGGCAGCCATAAAGAGACCAGGAGCAGGCAGAGTGTAGAACCTGAAGGGTTATGGAGACTATTTAGTTACCTCAATGCTCAGTTCTGGGCCTTCACAAGATTTGTGTGCCATTACTAGGATAGAATGGGAGAGTGTTGGTGGCTTAATAAAAATGAACTGTGTAATATCAGGTGTCTCAAGTATCTGCAGCACAACAAAGCAAAGATGAGAGTTTATATTGCTCAAATGACTACTCAATACTTGGTTCTTGGTATCCAGAGCTGATGTTTTTTCCCTTTGCTGTGCAGTGCGAAAGGTGATGCTGCTGTAAACCAGACGGACAGTGTTACAGCCCCAAGGTCATCTACTCCAGTAGGCAGGAGTACTCACCAGAAGTCAACTGATAGTCTTCCCCTCCTCCAGCTGCAGAGCCATTCTGCCAGACCTCTGGTGAAGCGTCCTGTCTGCACCTGCAGCCCTGCTGTATGAACTACAGCAGTTTCACCTGGTCCACAGTTCCCAGATGTACACCACAGCTTTTGACCTGGTGCTTCATGAAAACATTTATAGCTATGGGGGAATATCTCAACCCCCTACCACTTCCAACAGTAACTGAGCCCCTTGTACAGCTGATAAACTGGGGGAAATGAGGCTGTGATAGCAATGATCATCAGAGAAATGGTATTAGAAGAGACCAATACCATGGGCAGCAATGCGATAATCTGCGGTGCAGAAGGCACTGCACTACAATTCCTGGGTGATCAACTAAAAAGGTCAGAAAATGTAATGCTAAAATTATACAGCAATTTTCAGTAGCTATTAGTAAAATGATTGCTTTAGGAAAGTACCTAAGAAACAACCATTCAAAAAAATGATAAAAAATTATGGCTTTGCAAAGCGAGAATCACTCTGCTCCAAGCTGTCCTGGGGTGAATTGAAAGAGGACACATTTTACATTCCAAGCCTGAAGGATTAACAGGCTGGAAAGCACCATATGGATTTTGGTATTCCTTAGTTTAAAAAAAAAAAAAGAATTAAAAATATCAAGAGTAGAAATCATTAAAAAGATAGACCAAGGTGTTTTTTCTTACTGTGAAAAAGTAGGTCTGTATGACTGACAATGTTTGAAAATAACAGAAGCCGTTGCATACCAGCTACTCTGAACACTGCCACAAAAGCCCTCACATTTCTGTCACAGTTTCTTACATTTCTTTAAGGTTTACAGTATCTGCAACAGAAACTGGCAATGGCAAAGGAAAATTTACTAGGTTCTACTGTTTTCTGTATAAATAATCTTGTCAATAAAATATAATCTAAAGACATTTCTCTTCAGAATTCCATTTGATTGAGCTTCAAAACAGTAAATGTCCGGGCAGGATGCAGAGACTGAATTCTAAGGGTTGGAAACATGAAGAACAGAATCAAAACTTACATTTAGAACTGAGGAAATATAATAAAATGACGTAACAATTTATGCTCATGAATTAATTTATTTTCTCTATGTAGCAAGGAAAATGCAAGAATTATTCCAGGCAGCAATATTCAACTGTGTTTTTTGTTTTTGGTGTTTTTTTTTTGTTGTTGTTGTTGTTGTTGTGGTGTTTTTTTTCCCAAATCTGCCTAGAGCTAGCAACAGACACAGTTTTTGTTCGAGTGCAGCTCTCAAAACAGTGGAAAAGAGTATATGTCATTTGAAGCAATTCCCATAACGTATTATAATCAATGCTATTATATGCTGTACTCAATTAGAGTACAGAATAGAAAAGGCACTTGGCTTCATTGTTATTGTTTTTTATTTATGGAGAAAGAGAATGAAATTTGGAAGAAAACCGTGATCAAACATGAGGAACATCAGAAATATATGTAGAAATGAGGGGACACAGGAGCAAAATCTTCATTCTACAAACAGCAACAACACGACGAAAGTGGTAAATGCTGTTGTAATTTGTATGCTTTTGTTTTGGCATTCTGCAATAAATGACACTTCTTCAGACATAATCTGCCTTTTAAAAATGAAACATGGGAAAATTTTAAATGCATTTTTTTTACGTCTCGGTGCAAAAGCTCATTCTTCCTTAGAAATGGCACTGGCATCAGAAATTCTAATTTTACCACCGAGTTGCTTGTTTCTGCAGCCTAAGGAGTTCAGCATTTCTTAGAGCTGCTTAGCTCTTCACAGCATTGCTGTCAGGCTGCCCATCTTCTCCCGTAACGGGAGATTACTATGAAACAGCTCACACAGAAATGTAAAAATACAGACCAACTCATTCAGGTCATTAAAAATAGCATTATTATTGGCATCCTGATGCATTTCCAACTGTTCATAATCTCTACTGCTAGCTTTGCTTACCCTGAGATAGCACATCTGCTCAACAAAATAAATATGAAGAAAATAATTATTATTCATTTTGCTTCCAAAGAATTTTGCCAATCCGGAGGAAGTACATTATAAAATAGTGTTGAGAATGAAGTATGGTAAGTGCTGCCTAGGAGAGCTAACAAAACAAAACAAAAAAAGAACTAAAAAAAGTAAAGGGGAAAAAATATAAGTTTCTGGGTTTTTTTTCCTTCTTAGATTGACATTAAGTAAGCTTTTGAAGCAGCGTAACAAGGAAATACCTTGTCTGTTGAACTCAAACTAACAAATCCTGTTTCTAAAATAACCCTTATCTGTCTCAAAAAGGTGAATATTACTAATGTAAGCTGATTCCTTTTAATTCCTGTTCTCTGGGGATTTTTTTAAAAAGGGAAAGAGGAAAAAAGGTACTTGAGATAACCCAACCACTGGGTCTTCCAAAGAACCTGTTCATACTTGCTGCAACTGACCAGTGTGGTAACAGATACATTTTTAGTTTGGAAATGACAAAGAAAAAATTTATTCTCTTCCTTACGATGGCTGCGGAGCCAACCTTTATGTGGCGATAAATATCCGACAGAGTTGAAATTAAGACAGATGTTTAAGCTGATTGGTGGTTTGAGCTATCATTATATACAGTATATAGTGCTTCTGACTTCAGATAAAATCATTATGGCGCTGTAGAAGACAGGAAATACCATTCAGCAGGAATGGGCTCACTGTCTCACCTGACCTCCTTCAGTCCCAGCCGCATTACCACAGTTCTCATCTGCTAGTTTTAGTCGTTTGCACATCTGCTGCTCTCTCATTCTGCTGCTCTCCCATTGCCCCTACCCAGTACCCACAAACAACAATTACGGCGTACCCTGCAAAATCAAAATAACATGTTCTTTAGCAATTTTGCCATCACACTTTATATCACATCACTGAAAACAGGAAGGGTATTTTCAGCTCAATGAAATCCACCACGTAGGTGGTGTTTGCAAATTGTATGGGCCTTCACTAAATCTGGAATATTATAGCCGGGGGGGGGGATAAATCAGAATAATGATGTGATTAGATTGCTACTCTACCAGTTGCTCCTTAACTGTTTCCAAGAGCAGAATCCAGTTTAATCACTACCCAATACAAACAGAGGAGGGCCTCAAGCTCATGTAAGACTTCCCAAGTTATAAGGAAGTCTTTCAACCCCACACAGCCATCAGAGGGAAATCACTCATGCAGTATGATTGCACATAAACTAATTATAATCACTGTAATTTGGAATATCTTTACTGGTTTGTATTTATATTTTTAACGTGACACTGGAAGAACAGGAGTTAAGTTGGGCACCTTGTCACCATCTTTTACCATCGCCTATTTTCAGTTCACACTTTTACACAGTGAAGTGCACAGAACACATCCTCAATCACAACATCTCTACAGATCTCTAAGGTTCATCTGGCCAGGCTATGGTCATTTATTCTGGTTTTTCAAAAATACAAGATAAAGCTCTTCTCCTCTGTGACCTGCCAATTTCAACTGAAGCTCTTCAGATTTCCCCAAGTGACAACTTTCATGCAAAGAGGGACATTTTTCTTCAGATGCAAATGTTCTCTATGTTCTTTCCTTCAGAACAGCAGATGCAGAAGCAAAATAGCATAAATTATGATTGACCTCAGCAGGAATAATTTATGCTCCTGAGCCATTTTATGTCCGTAGCCAGGAGAGAGCTGTCTGACTGTATGAATTTTCACACATCTTTCAGCTAATTTACAGGTCTGGTGTAAAATCAAATGCTCAAGAACATCATAAATATTTAGGGCACCCTGTAAAGAACTCTGGGTTCATAAACCAATGAATCGATTACACTGATCCACGAAAGTATTCCTCCCACCTCCAACAGATACTACCTTCCTTTTACTGAAGGGCTTCAGAGCAACGCATGTCAGGGCAGGTCAAGCAGCATTTTCATGGTATGAAATATGGGTGTCTCAGTGAAACAAGAGGAGAGCCACATGCTGACCTTTTCTAAAACATACCACGGAATCTGTAACCACTACTGTCAAATAAAATAGAGTGGGGTCATATGTTACTCGTGATCCACCATAATTATCAGCAAGTAAGGATCTACATCTAGGTCTCCATCTGCTAATGGTACTAGGTCTTCACTTTTTTCAACCTTCCACCTTCCAGAAACTAATTTATTTTTAACAGTCCCTAATATATCCTTCCTAACAATTACTAATGAGTCATTTTATGAACAATAAGGGACATATTGAAAAACAGGGTCAGATCTCACACGGCTTAATTAGCTAAACTCAATTTCATTTTAAGAGGCTGATTTGCATTACTAGAAAATGTGGACATTTACTTCAAAACACAGCATGACGATAAAGGTCCATTTTTGGTACAGGTATGTTGCCACGAAGAAAACCTGCCCACAGATGGCAAAATGCATTTACTGCCATCTTCTTGCAGAGAATCCCACAGTCTGCCAGTTACGGGAGTCATCTCAAAAGGAGCCAAAATCAGCACTAAACGTTAACAAAGAGATTTTAAATGCCCATGGTGGATATGTTCTCTAGTTTCTGATTTTCAGCCTCTCCCCCATTGTATTTTTTAAAATAATTTATGTACATTTAATTTACTTAGGAATTTACAAAGAAAAATTATAATGTTAAGAACACAGCAATTAATACGTAACTAGAAGAAAAAAAATAAACCCAGACTTTTATTTTCCTTTGCAGTACCCCTAAGAATTACCTATAATCATATTAGGGTAAAACATTTCCAGAAAAAAAAAAAAAATAAATTTTAAACTGCCCCATTAAAACCACTGAAAAAAATCCCATGAACAGCTCAGTTTTTGTTGACTGCTGGCAGTGTTCCCTTAAAACCTGGAAATTAGTATTATCACCATCAATTCTACCTCTCATGTTTTTTGCAGTTTCACAGACATTTCCCCGCTCCTCCACTGGCTCTGTGAGCAGAATCCACCCGTGTTGCAGAAAAAGGAAATAGTTATTTTAAACAGAACTTATCAGATGAGAAAAGTGGGAAAGTACCATACAAACAACACCCCAATCACCGTATCGGATTCGGAGGGTAATGCAATGACAGTCTATATTCATACTGTAGTCACAATATAATTACATAACGCACTTGAAAGATCCCACGAAGGGCCACATTACTGAAGCCCAGGTTATTATAAGAAATAGCAGCATGTGGCTGCAGGAATGCAAGGTGAAACAAGTTAATAACTTCCTATTATCTACTGGAAACGCTGCTACTGCCGCCTGTGGAAATAAATGGCATGCAAATAAAGCTGAATTAAACCACCAGTAATTTATCTGAGGTAGCAACAGAGTACAGTTAGCAATCCTAAACTACACATACCACGGCAACAGCAAAAATAATCTCCTCCTATTTGGAAAACACTGATTTAAATGGCTTCTTTACCAAAAAGCAGGCAAAGATAGAAGGCACTTGAAAGCATTAGAGGAACCTTAAGGTAAGTACTCTTACACATTAGCAGACAAAGAAATCTATGAGGTGCCACGTCTCTCTGTTCCAAAGCCTGATAAGATGACCTTGGGAGAATATTTAGAACTCCTGGAATTAAATCCCTCCTCTGCCTGAGAGAGTTTTGACCTACATGTTTCTACTCCTCACGATTCAACCACAAGGCTACAATGAGATTTTCAGAAACTGTTGAATGTTCCACTGACCATTTTAAATATAAGAGCTCCAACAGAAGGGAATGAGATATCCTCAGAATACTAACTTAATTCAGAGAGTTCTCCTTGGATCTAGAGTTTCATGTTTTCTGTGCCAGAAGAACACAGAGGTTGCTCAAATGAAGGTTTCTCAAATACAACCCCATTTTCAAGTCATAGACGTACTGGATAAAGCAAAAGCCTTTGATTCACCTTTTCCAAAATCTTCTGTCAGGTCACTTACAGCTTTCTTTTCCAGCAGAAAACCAGTGTGTGCAAGTGGAGAAATACTAGAAAACCACCAAAATACTGAGTCAAGAAACTGATAGAAATATTTCGTTCCAAGTTCAGAGAAATTACAGTAACAGAGCTGACAAAGCGGGAAACTGCTTTTTAGAATTTTTTCAGTGGCTCCTTGAAAGAACACTTTGAGCTTCTTTCTGAGGTCTGGTTCCACAGGTGAGAAAGTCAGGGCAATGCCTATTCTGTGAACCCTGAAGGAGCTGAAGAAAGGAGCCAGATGTAGAGCGATTCATGTCAAAATTAACTGGCTTTGAGCATGCCTAAAGGCAAAAAGTTGTGCACCTCAAATTAGATAAAGATTCTGTGAATAGTGGAATTGCCTAAAATCTTTATTTGCATTTTTTAAGACTATTCAGGTACCTACATCTCCCTAGTCACTATTTCAAAGCAGTTTTCTTCACGTACATTCTTTTTCCTGACTCTGGTATCATAACTAACACTCTTTATTTAGTTCTTTGGGTGGTCTGTCAATCCTGCAGGAAAGTCGTGGTTCTCTTCTGAACTCTGCAGGAGTTTACAGAAAATGATGCACCCAAATGTAAAAGGTTTTAAACATTCTTTAGCCCCTGAAAAGTATTATCAGTAGATTTGCAATAGAGTATGCAGTGTTTTTCCTCAATTATTTATCAAGTATTGTGCAAATACCTACAGACTTCAGAGTACAAAGCCTGAAGAGACTGCAATTCATCTTGTCTCCTTTGTCACACAGGCCAATGAGAAGAGATTCATTCCTTTAGCAGCAGGCTGAAAAAAATCACTTGTCTTAGAAGCCCTGTGGCACGAATACATCGCAACATACCTATTCAACTAACACAAGCTTTCCAGTGAGAAATTACTTTACACAAATGCATAATGGAATAGCTGCATGTTAGGTTTGTGTTTGTATGTCAGATTTCAAACTGGTTAAATACGGTAACTCACAGTCCGTAGCATGGGCTGCAAAGCACAAAGTAAATATGAGTAAATACCTAACAAACTGGTAACGAGGAATGAACTGGAGAAAGCAGTGTTGAAAAGAAAATGGGCCATGAAGGTAACACCAGATGGATCCAAGACAGGGGCTATATTCCCTCCTCTTTCCATAAGACTGCAGGTGTGGCAGCTGCACAGCTTGCAGCCAGTGAATGGAGTGGTTTACAGCTATCCCAGCCACAGATCACAGACTTCCCCTCTGCTGCAAACTCCTCAGGTGATGTGCCCTATCTTAATCTTGTGTGCTTGTTTCAAACCAGCACAGCAGGGTCCTAATCTCTGATAAGCAGCTCCGTGTGTGACCTGTTACGGTATCAGGACAATAATCATTGTCCTCGAACAGACTAGAAGAATTATAAACCACCATTTTCAAGTGAAAGCAGCAGCAGAGATCTTGTATTTACTTTCCAGGAGCATAGAAAAAGTCAGAAAGTCACTCCTTTAGTTCAGTAACTTATGCCCTTGGCAAAAAAGAGCTTCCATTTGATAAATAGCATTACATGATATTACAGGTATCAGTTCTGAGACAAACAGTCTGTTATGGTATCAAGAATTAAGAACACTAGAAATCAGTGCGGACAGTTAAGAAAAAACATACAACAGGTATTTTCATTCTTGAAGATTATGAATTTAGAATAAGTACCTAGCTCATTGAAAGTGTCTAAGAAATTTGGGATGAGAACAAGGCACAGAACCTTTGCCTTTTACTTCCTCTACTGGCTGGAACGCTCCATGAGAATAACCAGACAAACTGAACATTTTTATCTCCACCTGAAAATTATCACTGATTCAATGGCTTACACATAGTCTTATCCCACAGCATTCACATCACTAAAAAAAATAAAATATATCTGCTAAAAATCAACAGAGCTCCATGTCTTTATCAACAAAACAGCCTAGACTGCTACTGCATGAGTAGGTTCATACTGTATCTGCCCTAATTTAGCTGCTTTTGTCAAGATTTACATACCTTTTCATGTGAACTTGATTTCTTCTTCCCTAACATGCCCTAATGCCAAATGACTAGGGAATAGTGTCTACAAATTAATCTAACACTAAGTCAACTGTGTTAAAACCCCATCACCTATAGTGTCGAAGTTTTCTGTGATGTTGCTGGGAGCATCTGCCAGGAAAGCTGCTCTAAATTTTCCATTCCGAGATGAATTTTATATGCCAAGCTTTTTGAACCTTAAAGCTGACGTCTATCAAATGAACTGTCAAGTTCCAAAAGAGATTTTCAGAGACATTAAGAAAATGCAGTGCTTGTAAAAGAGTTGTTTCTAGCATTCAAAAAACACTTTGCATCAACTAATTCATTCAATTTAACAATTTATTCTATGCCAATTCTGAATTAATTGCCAAAATATTCTCCTTATTCAGGCTTTTGGTACCTTTAGACACCAAGTACATGATACCAAAGATGCAACAGTATGTCTACCTCAACTACCTACGAACAACAGGATGCTTTAAAAATACTACTAAAAACCAGTCATATAAAGCAAGTGATATCTTGATTTTAACTTGCATCACTGACTTCTGTATCTTCCTGGACACACAAAAACTATAAAGATATTATTGAGCTGAATAATCTTATTTTATTCATTTTATTCCCTGCCTACTCTTCTATTTCTATCTTCTTTATCTCTTGGAAACAGTAACAGGGAAATTAAATGTCTGGCAGCATTTCCTCTTAAATACACAGTACAACACTGCGCACATTGTTAGGACTGAAAGACACAGGTTCTCGAAGAACATACTTGCTAAATAATTTTGGATAAATCACTTACTGTGCTTCGCCATATCACTGTGCTCAAAAAAAATAACAATTAACAATTCAACAGAGTCTAGGGACCTGCAAAAACATACTGGCCTAACTGCTTCCTCAGCGATATACAAGGTGGCGAGTTTATCAGGGCTAAGTGTGAGCCGCTTTTGCTACAGGGATTATTCCATGGAAGAACTGTCTCCTTTCAGGGCTTGAATAAGCAACCTGATGATGCCAGTAGCATTTCTAGAGGAAAGAAGTGTTGCAGTGTGGCCTGAAATATCTAGAATTCTGCTTTAATTATCACTCTGTTTACACTACAGATGGCAATCAAATAAATAAAATGTAAAGGAAAAATATACAATAGGAATCAGAAAACCATAAACTAGATTTGATTATATCTCCTTAAAAAGTAGCATCCTATTGTTATGATCGTCGTGGTGTCTCTTTTTCTGGATTAATGATGCTTCATCGCTCCATTCTTAAAGCATTCATTGCTGGGATGCAGGTAATAACTTATCACCACAATTCAACAACTTTGTGTCACCCAATGAAATGTCAGCCTCACACTCTTCACATTTTTCCCTCGCATGCTCCTAGATTTTCATCAGCATTTTGAAATGCATCCTGCATGGTGTAAGTCCTTCCAAAAGGCCGATCTCAGTGATCTCTCTGGCTGCAGGTGCTAGCTGAAACCAGATGCAGAGCTCTGACAGAGCGCAGCTAGTCTATCTGCAGACGTGTTCCACTGTCACACCTCTCAGCAGCTGACAGCAGTGTAAGACTACACCATGAAAATGTTTTACTGGTAAAAATGATTACTAGTTGTGAACAAAACTACACCTCAACACCTTGTGATCGGTGTCTTGACATTTCCCAAATCACTACTCTCCATAAGACCCAAATAATTCACAAAATCAATGGCTACTGGCAGAATAATACTTGACAAAGGTGACAGGCAACAGGCAGGGTAATGTTATCCTTTTTAACCCGTGTGACAGTACAGATGATATTGCTACATTTTTAAGCATACATAGCTCTTAATACATATAAATGTACATGGAACCATACAGGTAAAGAAATAATAGTTGTCGAATCAATGAGATTATAGACTCGGTGCATGGATATCACAGAGGAGTAACCAGAAGGAAGGTAAGGTTGAGGCTGGAGAGAATAAGGGCTACACAAATGGATCAGCACATCACCACTATGTTAGATATTCTAGTTCTCTACAGGAAAAACCCACAAGTAGGTTTCATATATATATGGAATGTTTACTTATGTGTGAAAAAAAAATCAGTTATTTATACCTGTTCATGTATTTATATCCCAAGATGAAATCTAATATCCATCAGGAAAAGTAATGACTAATTCAGAGAGCAACAATGAATACAATGGTGGAAAAGTGTTGCGGGGCTGGCAGGGGGAATCCCCTGTGCCAGAACCAGTACAATAAAACTGAAAATCACTTTTGCTGTCTTTTCATTTAAAAAACACAAGATCTGAGCAGTTGTGGTCTTCAAGATTCCCAGAGCATAGGCTGTAAGAAATGAGGGGTAAAATTTAGAAGGTGTCTTAAGAAATTGATTTTCCTATATTCTATAATTTAAGACAATTAGATGCTTATCCTAAATCTCATTAATGGGTAATTACTTCTAAAATATTAAATGCATAAGCTACTTCTGAAACTAAGATTTTTACTTCCAAGTGCTTGAGAAATTATGATCCTTGATGCTGTTACTCGTGATTTGTGACCTCCTCCAGCACTTTCCTCCCTAGCCAGAGTACTGCTAATCACCTTCCCCTCCTGAAGCCTTTCATTTTGCCCCAGATATAGTCTTAAGCTTCCTGACAGTTGAAACAAATTCCTACCTGTTTCTCACATGGCTTCATTACATAAGGAAAAGTGATCTGATCCACTTTGATCGGAGTAGTGTATCCACTAAAGTCAGTTATAAGTACATATAGCTGTAATAGTCATAGTAAAAGAGCACTTGAGTGAAATTCTTGTGCTTATTTTAAGGAAGAGGTCAGACATGATGACCTGCTGATCGTGACTAGCTAGGGGAATCTATTCATTATTTACTATCTTTACTATATGGTGTATATTTTCACATGATATTTTACTATGAGCCTTGGCTTCTTTTTGCCAAATACAGTTAAGAATGAAATTGGACACATCAGGATTTTATACCAGCATGAACAGTCACAAAATAAAAGCAAAAATATGTAAACTGGATGGAAGTCAGGTCAAGTGTCAGGTTTCTGATTAGGAATGAAATTCTGCTGTATTTTGAGGTCATAACCTAGAATATAAAATCTCATCAATATTCAGTAATCTTGAGTATGCACATGGCAGGGGAGAAGTCTCCAAAAAGACAATCTATTCAAGATTTTACTGTTTGTTTTCCTGAGGCAGAGAGAAGGGTTTGTATTAAAAAGACATAGCAAAGCTGCTTCCTAAGATACAAGATCTAACCAAGACTTGTGACTGAAAATGATCTAAGTGTGCATTGACTTATTTATACAACTAAAAACCCTATCATGTTTTGTAAAACTAAGTTCTTAATCTGTAGATAAGATACAAAAATACAAACAAGAGGTGTGTCCTCCTACTGATATTTAGGGAGGCAGTATTATGGGGAAGAAAATAGTACGGAAAGTTCATTCTTCTCACACTTTCCCTCACTCTGAGACATATTTGAGATATTCGGATTGAATTCCAAAGCGTTCAGTGCTTGTAGCCCTCACAGACATCTGCAAAATCCACAGACCTTTTCAGTGAGAAATACTTTGTTTCTTACAGATCTTCCTTGCAATTTTGGCAAATTCGCTTCAAGCCAGTGACTCACATTTGTATTTGGTCTCACTCAAGTCCATTGGGAAGTCTGTATTCTAGTCTGTACTCGAGGACTGTCTCTCATTATTTAGATAAAAGAAAGCAAACTGACAAGCACAACAACATAACTATAGCTTTGATTTCTTGCAGTGCAACTAAAGCCTCGAGGGCTGACTCCTCAGTAAAGAGAACTGGAGGCTGCAAATTAATCTGGCTGAAACTCCCTAATATTACAAGTAGTACGGGACCATTAAGCTCTCAGCAACCTAGAGCGATGCAGAGGTTTTTGTAAAATGTGACTCTCAAACAGGAACCTAGAAGACCTTACGTGACTCGGGAACTGCTGGAGTGCAATCCTGTGCACCTGCCAGGGCTTCTCCACACAGGTATGTAGCTCTCACACCTATAAACCGATGACAAGGAGATGCACGTATGCAACCATTCCAGAGAGTGGCACGGTTTCCCTGCACTGCAGTTACATGTGTGCATACTTCTCTTCCACCATAACCTAATAACAATCAGTTTAACGCTGACCATCAATTTTTTACTCGAGAAAAAAACCTAGATCTACACCATATCCTGGAGAAGAGTGCTGTTGGTATTGTTACTGGATTCCAACACCTTCAGAAGGATCAGCGCTAGAGGAAATGAACTGTGAAGAAAAGCTGACCGGTCAGAAACTGGACATGGACAATATCCATTCTCATTATAACTTTCAAGTAAAAACTGATTTGCTGAGAGACTATTTTGATGAGGTAATCAGTCTCACTTTATTAACATACAACAATAACTTCCTCTATCCTTGCATTTATGAGTATTTACGAAAGAGTTTGTTATATAAGGACTAAAATGGCGATGTGGTTAATGTATGCTTCTAAAAGGAAAATAAGGGTATAAATTCTACTGCTTCATTACACATTGGTTGACATAAGCACAACCCACTCAACTATTTCACCTCAAGACCAACCACATTTAGTAAACAAAGAAGAATTACTTTGCAAACTTGTCTTTTTGCAGAGAAAATCAATACCATTTTTCAATTACTAGACTGATTTAGTCACCTCTATATTCAAGTACTATCTATATTACTTCATTTACATAATCCATTACAGCATTGAATTTTCCTCATCTCGAACAGCATACTGCCTATATAAACAGCCTACTCTGCCCAGCCATTTCAAGCATGTCTACTATTATTTCATAAATAGCGGGTGATTTATCAGTTCTAGTTTAGGCAAAGCACCATGTTTAATATGGTATGTCAGAATAAGCTCTATTCTGTATGCCATTACTTTCAAATATTTTTCCATTTCTTTTACCAGTCAGTCATAATGGGTTTTTTTGCTTGTGTTTCACTTTTGTATTATTACTTTTTTTTTGCTTTTTTTTTCTGTGTGGGCCACTTCAACAGTCCAAGAGAATTACTTCTTTCCTCCCACCTTTAGAGTGCCAATGAAGTCATACTCATTCTCTTATACTTTCTCATCCAGATTTGGTTTTCTTTCGAATATTCATTCTTTTATTCAACATTAACCTGTGAATCACCATGCCCTAAAAAAGCCTCCAAGTTCAATAAAATGTAGGGCATTGTATTTCTTACATCTCACGATTCTTGCTTCTCTGTTATGATCTAGCACAGATGAGCGAACAGGGAAAAGACCACCCAACTAATTTAATTGGACCTCTGCCCTTCACATAAGTGTAATAAATAATTCTTTTATGAAATAGTGTTTGCCTCTCTCTAATTGTTGACAAAGGTAAATATTGCCTTTTTTAGCAAACTGCAAATTCTTTCAATATAAATTTAACAGTAGCTAACTGAAGACTTACAGCAAAATCAGGGGGCAATAGCAAATCACATTTGCCAATTTGTCCTCCCCAGCAGATATTACTTGTACATTTTTAGTGAAATATTCTCTTGGTGATGTTGTTTACACTTCTTCTATGTTCCAGTTTCATAAAACATAGAATGTATTCCCCCCCCCCCCAAGAATTCCCTCTTAATGTGGACAGTAATGTGCACATCCATAACAACACTGACTATTACAAATACTGCACTGAAAGGATGTCTTAATTAATAAAGGTGTACTACTGCTGGCAGTGTGTCGAGAAAATGATTGCTGTGGCTTATCACAGCATGTGGACAATCCCTTCTTCAAGGAGATTACAGTATCTGTATCTTCTGTAAAATGAACAATAGCAACAATTACTGAAGCCATAGGACAGGGGAAGAAAAAAAAAAAAAGAGGTTGTCAAATAGATATTTTCTTTGTCCATTAATAAGAAAACCACAGAATGGGTGAGGGGATTTTCTGACAGTGGTTTGTGTCTGGTGGATTAAGCAGCACCAGCCCTTCTGTGGGAATAATTCTCAGATTTTTCCTGGTTGGCTAATGACCTGGTGCTAGGCTCCTGTTCTGGGAACAGGGAGGAAATCCAGGGAACAGATACATGGGGGGGATCAAAATACGTCTCTCTGGAATCACTGACAGCACACTACAGGGGAAATTCATGTGCGCTTTGCATAGTTCAGTAATGAAATCTATATTCTATAAACTCAAACATACGTATGTAAAAATCTATTTCTAAATATAAGGCAAGAGTTTCACTCAAAGCTTTTAGAAGACTGGCTCTACTGAATAGAGTGAGACTTTCCCATTATCTCTGATGAATTACGGAGTCACTTGACAGGTATTCTATAAATAAATAAATAAACCAGGTGAGAGCATTGGGCCACCCAGTGCCATTGTAATCCCATCCTCACTGAAGATTCTCCAGATGCAAGGAGAATCTTGCAGGCCAAAAAAACCCCAGAAATTTGAACGCTACTGGCATTGCACAGAGACATTTCCTTCCACGCTTAACAAAGTTATTTAGCGATCTGAAGGTCCATAACGTTGCTGACAGACTTTTAACACTGTGTGATTGGCAATATAAACTGACAGAACCCATTTGCTATTTGATTCTCAGGCTCATTCTTCAATCTAATTGAGACATACCACCCACTAAGGGCTTGGAAAGTTTATTTTCATTAATGACTGGACTTTCTAGACCTATTCTCTACCTGAAACTTCTAACTGCAGTCAGCCAGCAATTCAGCATTAAATTAGCAATGCTGACCTGTGCACAAAGAGCTAACATTTGTATTCTCCAAAACTGTAGAGTTACACGCCTCAGCCCACTACAACCTCTTGGGTAGAAATGAAACATTACATAAACATGACTATGAAAAACGAAAGCTTAGATTTAACTGGGTGTGAAGCTGGCAGAGACACGTCTGGAAGCTCCTTGTTAGAACTGTGCCAACAGTTCGAAGGTTATGGCGAAGTTTACCATCTTTCTACCTATTGTTAAAACCATCTTTGTCAGGAATTGATAAAAAAATTCATTCTCTAAGTGAGACTTCTACAATTTGTAAAGGATCTGACTGTGCCAACTAGCACGTAGTTTTGCCCGTGTTCGCAGAGTCCCTGTCAAAGCTGTGTCTCTCCCTCTGGCCCACCTGACCTGTTGGCTGGAACCACAACTCAGTACCTAGCTTCTGTCTGAAGTGACAGACACTGTTCGGCATGTGATGTTTCAGCAAATGTTTTCAAGGAAAGTACAAATCTCTCAGGTAAGCAGAGAAATGTGAATGAACGTGCCCCCCAGCCACACCAATGCCATGTTCTGAATTCGTACCCTGAGGGCATAACCCTGAGGACACTGACGAGCTCCAAAGAAAATGCATGTGAAGAACTGTGGTAGTTAGGGGCTGGCGTTCGTAAGTTTTTTGTGCTGTACGGGAAGACAGGGATAGCTTGGTAGCCAATAGCGCTTGATTTATGAGGTAAGCAGGCGGATGTGACGCCGTAAACCTAGGCTATGTAACGCGGTGTTACCCACCAATAAACGCCATTTGCCGTCCACCACATTGGTGTCCGCGTGCTAATGGCCCGTGCAGCCATTAAGTAGCTGCGTCACCGTTCCCAGACCAGGTCTCCACTGCCCAACAGAGGGGCAACAAAGAACTACGGGGTGAGTCTGCCCAGTTGATGTCCCAGTACAGCTGGTGACCCTCAAGTGTTTCAGATTTCACTTCGGCTGCAGTTACAAAAAGCTGTTCCTCTAAACTTCTCAACTGTCCAAATTACAAAAAAACCCCAAAATATCCCCGAGGCCATTGTTTAAGGAGGAAGTCGACATTTTTCTCTTGCTTTACACACTTGCTATCCAGCTTCAATTCGATTTATCCAGTTTGTTACTGAAGATTGTCACAAATGAGAAGCTAAGGCAACTGAGCTCTATTTGCACCAAACCCAACGTCACTGCAGTGCATGAAACTTAACTCCATGGCTTTCCTATTCTTGATGCAATTGTTACCAGCAATGGGAAGAGAAAAGTGGGAAGGGTGAGAGAGAGGGGGAGGAACCTGTGAGTACAATGTCTATAAGCTTGACTGGCATAAATGCTTTTCTCACTTTCTTCCTGCTGTGTGAAGACTTGTTTTCATCTAAACTAAAGAATATTTCAGAGAATCTAATGTGATCTGACAGCTGATCTTAAATTGTATCATCATATATAAAAAGGGAAAAAAAAAAGCCCACAGACACTATATTGTTACTTTCAGGAAGCTGTATTTTTCTCCGTTTCAAATCTAATGAATTAACACAAGCACGCACTGCAAAGACTGCTTAATAATTTCTGCAGTCTTTCTTGAAATCCATCTTTCAGTAACGAATTGGTATTCCTGGTGCAATAGGAAATCACTGGGCCCTTTCCCATTTTCTACAGCATATTTACAGACAACAATCTCACAGCCATGTGAAGGGTTCAGTCAAATCCCTGAGCAAGGTGCCACACAAATGCCTCTAAGCACTGTGCCCCATGGCAAGCTGGAGTCACTTCCTCCTCATCTGCCTGAAGAATGATTTCATGAACCAAAAAGCTCTGCTGACCACATCCTGCCTTCAGTACTACATGTTTTCATGTCCTGAACAGAGACAAACACACTCCGAGCGATGCAGAGCACAGTGACAGGGTATCTGCACACGTGAACAGTTCAAGGGCAAAGCCTGACAAGTGGCTGAGACACCGTCCAAGGCTCCTGTGCCTCACGACAGCCTTAGAAATATTGTGGTGCCAAAAACCAGAGGTCCCAGGTCGAAATCTAAAAACTATCCAAACTTCCTGCCCATGCTAAAAACAGTAAAAAGAAGCTTTTCTTAATTCCTATTATTTTTTTAAAAAAAAAATCTACCCCTCTTTATGTCTCTAAATACTTTGAAGCTTCAATTAGACTGACCAGACAAACAAACTTTAAAAGCTTTGAAGATGGATCTTCTATTTCTAGATTTACTTAAGTAGGGTAGTAAATAGCATTTAGACACACCAAGGAGCTTGGATGCTTTTGCAACCTCCCATTTAGCCACACCTACAGCTCAGTATACACTCTAATCATAGACTCAAAAATTTCTTACTTAAAGAATTACAGTCGATTGGGATCTAGGCTGTGTCTGTACTCTACACTCCAGTGGGCAAAGAAACCGAACATGGTATAAAACAGCTCAAGTACTCAAAGCAGATTCATTTTTTGTTTCGTGTACTTTCAGGCCTTTTGAAAAATGTTACCTGTAGCAACTGTATTATGGATTTTATAATTTTATTTCTATATCTGATTTTAAAAGCATTTCAAATATTATAGGTATTTTTACATCAAACTTTTCTAGAACTGATTTTAGAGTAACAACAACTCTCTTTTTGCAGAAAATGCTTTGAAATACAGAGGATGCAGAGTGAGGCTAAGACTAAAACCAAGGGGTTTGTAGTAGAGAGAAAAAAAATCATTTTCTCTTACAAAGGGTCAGTCAAATCTCACAGGAAATACGCTACACTAGATTGTGGCCTTTACAGCAGTGAAGGAATCTAAACCACAACAAAAGGAATAAGAACAACTTGGCAAAAGGGATGCTTTTTGATGAATTTTATACAATTAAGAGTATGACTTCAAAAACACTTTGCAAAGCCATTCTTTGAGGCTGTTTGGATAGCTCGTCTAAAATGCACTCTCCTCACAATCATCGAGGCACATAAACAATCTAAATATGCCACGTAAATTATGCAGATTGATCCAGTCACTTGTGGTGAGATCCCAAAGATACTTAAAGTTTCTGACATTGAACACGGTGACAGATGCTGAGAACCCAGCTCCTGGAGCAGAAAACACAGCCCTGACTTGGACACTTAGTGGGTGGAGAAAATGAAGTTACCTTAAAGTAGAACAGTCTCAGAATAGGAACCCTATAGCACCTCGTGTGAAATGCTCAAAGGAGAAGACTGTCTTAAATCTTTTCATTTTCAGGTGACTAAACTGGAGAGCAGACTGCAATCCACACTGTCCAACAGCTACTCTGTTAGAGATTACAACTGTCAGGTGGACACTCATATTGTGTTTATTGCGTTCAGGCAGCTAAACCACCGGAACACGCTCCACCATTTATTTTGCCAAAGGAGTGCCTGGAGTGAGGACACAAGATCGCAGCTGCCTACCCCCCGACTACCTCACGTGCCAGTCCACTCACTGCTCAGAATGCAGCTTTACAGAAAAGGAGTTCAGGACCTTGGTGGCCAACAAGTGCCCCAGCAGTGATGAAGGCCAATCACCTTACCTAGCTCAAGATGGTGAAGTTAGCAAAAGCAGTCAAGAGAGGCAAATCTAGATTCTTCCTACCATCTCTAAATCCTGTGATATAACTTAGGGGCTTCCATCGTGACTTTTGATCATAGAAAAGGTAATCAGAGATTGTAGAACAAGAACCTTGGAAAGCAATCATGTCATTCTTAGCATGATAATTACTTATGCTCATCTGAGAATGGAAAAATACTGACAAATGAAAGAAACGATGAAGAACATGGGGGGAGGAAAAACAAGAGACAAAGACAGAAAAGCAAATCAACAGTCACAGAGGTCAGCAGTGTCGACATAATGATTTATTTCATAGTCTTCCCTGGCAAGGAGTGCTTTCTGTTAACACACTTAGGTTTTGAAATTGATGACTCAAAGGCTTTCTCCACTACTAACTGCTGTCAACCGAGACTCAGTAATTTAGCACTGGTTTGTCATACAACTCTGACAAGTAACATTCGATCTTCACCATCCTGCCATAGGATGCCATGCAGCATCATGAATTGGCAATAATATGCTAAGATGTTAAGAAACCACAAGCACTTCCCACTGTATCAAGTCCAAAGGACCTTTTAACAAGACAGTGCACAAGATGTAATCTGAAAATACGGAAAAAAAAGAGTACAGCTACAGAATCAACTCAGAGCTTATGTCAAAGACAGGCACTTTCTGCCAGTGCAGGGCTGTACACCACTCTGAAACACAGCTCTGCCAAAGAGGGACCAAAGAGAACAAATGTGAGAAAGTTCTGGAGCTTGGATCCAATGGGATGTTTTGTTCCACCAGTCCAAATTGCTCTGAATCACGGCTGATACAGACAAATGTGAGACAGGCATGAACGAAAAATGCCCGACTCCAGAAAAATCTTGAAAAATTCACTCCCAGAAGAGCCATTTAACAAAGAGATAGGAAATATATTGTGCTGGGTGTAGAGAGTAAGTAATTACTACCTTCTTTTCCTAGTTATTTTGATATATATTAATGTCTTCGCTGATAATGCCAATGTATTTAGTGCTTTCCCACATCATTTCCTAGTTTCTAGAACTCTAACCTCCTGCTTAAAATACCATGCATTTAAGAAGAAACTGTTCTCCATTATTAAATCTTTGATGCTCTTTAAAAAAAAATAAAAATAAAAATCTAAAATGCCTATTTCCATAGTTAATAAAATCCAGGATATTAGAAAAGTGTCTCTATTTCACCACGCTAAATTTTGTGCTGCTGTGGCTTTGCAAGATAACAGTCTGCTCAAGATTTACAAGAGGCAATGGCAAGCCTTTTCTTTAAATTACTGTGGCAGATTAGTATTTCCGCTTGAATATTTCTATTTCGTAGTCTACATTCAGTGCCTCTATCTAATTATTCAAACAAGCGATGCATACAGTGCAACAGAGATGTACACCTCCACGAATCATTAGTTACATATATACACCCTAACACATAGTGAGCTCAAAATTAATTTAAAAACAATTGCTAAAAGATATGCCATTTTATGTGTGATGGCAACATCATAGCAAACCACATTAAACTGGTATTCAAATGGATATATTAAAAACAAATCAACATGCAGAATTGGCTGACTGGATGCTTATGGTGCTTCTGTAGAGCTAATCCAGCTAAGGCAGAAAATTATTATTCATTTCATCCGAGCAGCTAAGCATAAGGGAATATAATGAGGAAGCTCAGCTAGCAGGCTACTTAACATTTCTTCCTTGAAGCACTGAACCCCCTATTAAATTTTTGTACTAAGAGACTTAAGAAAAAAGTCTAACTCTAAAACTAAGCACCTTATGATTAACTGGTGCTCGCTAGGGAAGAGACCGTAAAATCATTGGTTGTGTGGTGGCACAAGAGAGGAAGGCTTTGCAAACAAGTAAAAGAAACCTGCAGTGAGAACAGCCACATTTAGTTGAGATCTGCATACAGAGACAAAGGTCAAATACAATTTTTTCCTGTACCTTTCATACAACAATAACAACAGTGGGTTTTTTTTCAGGATGCTGTTGCTTTTGTAAGGCACAATAATATTGACCCAAGGCCACACTTCTTCAGTGTGTGTAATTTCTGTAGCAAAGGCTGTCTTCTTCAGTAAGCCCTTTTGGGTAACCTTATATTAATTCACTGGTACTGTATAAGGTACAGCTCACAGACAAAGGGAGTTGATGGAGAGTGTAAACTATTGGGGGAGGGGGCGTACAAAAAAAAAGGAAAACACAGGTTTGTTGACAGGAAAGCTAATTCATAATGAGTCATCTTCAGCTATGATTACTGAATGATTAAGTTTAGCATTCAACTTTCAGCAACTCATTTCTAAGGATTTAATCCTGGCCAGGACAGCTCCGCCACTGAGGTAGCTTGATACTTGTGTGTATTCACACCATCACAGGATTTGAAAAGGTACGGATCTGGTTGATATTGAAACTCTGAGAATCACCTGAGGATGCACTTGCTGTAATCCTGGACTAACTCTACCAGCTCTGCAGCACCCCAGAGGTCACCCTCCAACAGAGCCACGCTGGGGCTGTGGAAGGTTGTGACGCACAACCCACTTTTGACTGGATACCTGCAAAATCAAGTAGTTTTGCTCAACAGCTGCAGAGAAATAGCACAAGCAAAAAAATATTTTTGTGTAGTCACCTGCAAATTGAGAGGAAGCACAAGAGAGCAGAAGACAACCCAAAATATCACAGCTTTTTTAGTTGAACCGCTAAAAATTCAGTTGCTTGTTCCTTTTCAAAACCATAAAATTCTAGCATTGGATGATTTTTCTATTTAAGAATCACATTGGCTTAGTACTTGCACTTCTGTCTTAGTACTGGTGCCAGGAACAGCAGCAAAAGGAAAAGATAGCCTCACCACATTTTCACTTTTCTAATTGTCACCCAGTCAGAAAACATCAGAACATGACACTGAGCAGCTTTAGATCTATCAAAGAATCCATGTTACCAATGTTTCTCAGAAGCACATGACAGAGATAGGGCATTCATTTTTCCACGCTAAACATCAGTTAAATAAGAGCATCTACTGACATGTCGAGGAAGGCCTCAAGTGGGATGGCACAGCAGAAACACAAAAAAGATGAGAGCGAAGTTAATTCCACCAGTCCATCTCTACCAGGTAAATCCTTGACAGATCTGCTACTCTCCCGTTTATTGCAGCAGACTAAACTCTGCAGGTTGAGTTTGGTCACTGTCTGCACTTCAGGGAAAAAAAAAAAAAAAGAAAAAGGCCAGAGCAGTTAAATACCACTTTGGCTTTATAAAGAAATTATAATTTCTAAGCAGGACAAGAATCTGTAATTGCATTATCGGCTACACAACAGTATCCAGTTTTACATTTATCTTGTTCTTTCTGCAATGAGCAGGCAAACTTTCATGCTTCAGTAACAGGCTCATAAATAGTGCCTGATGGACTGCAGAAGGTATTTCTACTACCCTGGAAAATTACATAAATCAAATGCTGAGTGATCGCCACTTTCCAGCTAAATGCTATTATAAATAACTGTTTGTATGCCCTTATCATTTTATTCTACCTGTCAACTACTGATAAAGATTCACTCCCTAAATCACAGTAATTTCCTTTTAGCTGTCAGAAAGGAGATTTAATATGGTGATAAAGAAATAGATGAAAAAAAGTGTGCTTTACTTTTAAAAGAGTTGTATAATTTTGTGGTTTTGTAGTTCTTTCAAAAGCATTGTGCTTTCCTTTTCTAATTCATGTCCAAACAATGACACCAGTTTATTGCAACATACGATATTCTCTTTGAAAACTTTCATATAAATAACTTAGTAAAGTTCCTTCTCCACAATCAAACTTAGCACAAAACCTTTACTTCAGAAATAACCACAGAACCACAGACTGGTTTGGAAGGAATCCTTCAAGCTCATCTGGTGCAACCCCCTGCGGGGAGCAGGGCCATCTGCAACCAGAGCAGAATGCTCAGAGTCCCGGCCACCTCCCCTGCAATGGTGCCAGGGATGGGGCAGCCACCACCTCTCTGGGTAACCAGGGCCAGTGTCTCACAACCCTCACACTAAAGAATTTATTCCCTGTATCTAGTCTAAATCTCCCCTTCCTTAGTTTAAAACCATTAACCCTTGTCCTGCCACAACAGGCCCTGCTAAAAAGCCTGTCCACATCTTTCTTAAAGGCCTCTTCAAGTACTGAAAGGCTGCAAGAAGGTCCTCCCAGAGCCTTCCCTTCTCCAGGCTGAACAAGCCCAACTCTGTCAGCCTTTCTTCATAGCAGAGGTGCTCCAGCCCTCTCATCTTTTTTTGTGGCCCTCCTCTGGACCTGCTCCAAGAGGTCCATGTCTTTCTTGTGCCAAGGACTCCAAAGCTGGACACAGGACTCCAGGTGGGTTCTCACCAGAGTGGAGCAGAGGAGCAGATTTACCTCCCGTGACCTGTTGGTCATGGTAATGCAGCCCAGGATACAGCTGGCCCTCTGCGTTGTGAGAGCACACTGCTGACTCACATCCAGCTTTTCATCCCTATTTCTCCGTGTCCTTCTCCTCAGGGCTGCTCTCACCCCTTTCAGCTCCCAGCCTCCATTGATATCAGAGACAGCCCCAACACAGGTGCAGGACCTTGCACTTGGCCTTGCTGAAACTCGTGAGGTTCATGCAGGCTCTGGCTGGCATCCCACCCCTCCAGTGTGTCAACCACACCACACAGCTTGGTGTCACCTCTTGTCAGCATGCTTTCAGATTTTTTTAAGTGGAATCACAAAATCAGTCACTTCTAATTTTCCTGGCATTAGCATTCAAAGGTGAATATCCTTCCTTGTCATTTGTAATATCACAGAGGTGATCTTAATGCAATTTACTGTGAGTACCTGAAAACACCGATTCTGTCAGGGACAGAAGGATTCACATCTAATATCACAATGGTATTAACTGCACAGATCAATGTGTGAATGGCAGAATTAACCTGTACATTTGGGGGCCAAATTTAGGTAGACTGTGTAAGATTTGAATGCAAGAAATTAAGTCCTGCTAGCTAGTCCTGTTTCACTTGTACATTCTCACATGCCATCATGCAGATGGCAATAACTGATAGTGTAGAAGCTGGTATTTTTTTCACCCCCTAAAATAATATTATTTTTAAATGTAAAAATTCGTTCCAAAGTAAAACTGTGAAAAATTAATTACATTATGAACTAAGAATTGTAACTAGAAGGAGGAGGCTCTTCACACTGTGATTACCAAAAATGAATATACGCAAATTTTGTGTTAGTAAAGAGTTTTAAACAGAGAAAGTGATATATTTATGTAAAGAATACCTTTGAGCTGCGATCATCCTTTGGCAGCATCGGAATGGCATATGTAATTGCTAAAGTCAACAGATTTTCTTCAAGAGCTTTGCTGCTTATGTTTACTATCCAATTTTACAGAGATTAATTTCACAAAAACAGATTTTTTATGTGGCAATATCCCCAGGGGTATGCAGTCATCAGTTCACATAATGATATTTCAGTAGACAGAAGAGCTCGAAGAGTCCTACAAAGAAATACAGCTCATCCTCATAGAAAAATGCCCAGAAACAAAAATATTTAATCCAGAATATATTAATTTTCAATTCCTCCCCTTTTTTTGAGGGCTGAAAATAGAATTTTCCAACCATGAATATTATTTTCAATTTTTCAGTAAATAAAATGGTCCTGCTGTGAAATTCTCAGAATGAATATATTCTTTCTCCCAGAATGCAAATTCTTGTGTCTGGCCTCAGAAAGGAAAACAGTTCAATGCTGCTGTGGCAGACACAAACACCAGTGATGCCCTGTGCTGCTCCAGGTGGGAGCTCTGGGGTGGTTAAAGTGGCTATTACAAGTCTCATTTTTTCCAAAACCTCACACATGATGTATGAAAACAGTTATTACCCGTTTTTCACACCTACATTTGGAAATGAAGGACAACTGGTTCCAAAGTACATCTTCACTCTCCGTAATTCACTGTACCCGACACAGGTTTATAAACCAGTTTTCCTGCAGCGTCTCCCTTCACTGCAGATCAGCTCCCCGTTCCTACAGCCAGGAGGTGATGTACGGCAGAGGGCCGCCAGGCAGACGCCGGGTTTATGAGGACACTTTCACTACTGACTTCCCAGGTGAACCATTTCAGTCATGAAAGAAGAATGTAAAATGAATTAGCTGACAGATCCCAACAGGCAGAGTAAGGGCAACATATGTCTTTCCTACCTTCACTTGCTCAAACCATTTTTTGTCCTGCAAGCATCCCTCAGCTTTACAGGACACACATTACAAAACTTCTCACTTGGACAAATCATCTTCTTTCCTGGGATGGGGTCAGTGCTCTTGTTGGTCCCATGACGCTGAGAAAGATATACTGACCTGGATTCCAGTGTTTTTAAACTACAGCTTCTCATCACGGAGTCACCAGTCATCAATTTAACCAAATAGATATCATGGTCAATACCTGACGAGGCAATCCTTTACTGTATAGACTGCATTGGTATTTTTTATTGATGGCAACAATACAAACCTGAGCTAAGGCATGAAAATAAAAATCAAATGTTATGGCAGCCCTTTGCTTTCACTGTCCTTGTAAAACCATTCATAATTAGTATTTGGGCATTCATGATAATGAGCATGATTCCCACTGGACTTAACTGACTTCAAACACCTGAATAGGAAGCAAACAAAATATGTGTGGACATGATGCATGTTAAATAAAGATTTTCCTGGCAGGCCCAAGAACAGTGTGTGGAATTCTGTTCTAGATTCTTTCAGCAGAGAGTCTACTATTTCTAGACATTTCTATCCAACAGTCGAAATAAACATTTTTTTAATTGCTGCACTCTTAGGGCATTTTGTGATTTCTAATACCACAATGAGGCCTACTTCCCTCTCCCAGTTTAAGTAACCACAAGTTGATTAAAATCAAATAATAATCTGACACTAGGATAGCTTTTAAAAGGAAGGCAAGAAGAAAGACAGTAGAACATGTTTAAAATAATAAATTTTAAAGAGCCAGACAGTCCTCAAGCTCACCGTGTCCATCTGTCATCAGTAAAGCATAGGTACTGTGGGCTAATTAAATGTTAATGAAATATAAATATCTGCCGGTCTCCAAGCGTTAGCTAAGGAGCAGTAACTGCACAACAGCTGCTGTAGCTCACTGAAAGTGCTCATGTCAGCACCTCAGACAACATCTAAAATCTGTCCCCAAAACATCTGAATAAAATAATAATGACTTCTCCATGTAATTCATTTCAGAGGGCCTGCGATTTTTGCTTACGGTGAAAGGTCCAAGCTGAAGAGTTTCATGGAGCAATACAATTAAATGTGAGATTTTTCAACTTCTGCTTTGTTAAAATCTTTTTAGGTAAAGCAGTGTCTGTAAAATCAGTACTGTATTAAGATGCTAATAGTATTGATAAAAGAAACTCATGCCAGAAGTACTCATATTAGCTACACAGAAGCTTTACTCCTCTTCCATAGCATCAGAGTGAAACAGCATATTGGGCAAAGATAAAGTTTAAGCTCGCTCCCCATTTAAATCCTGCTTTTTATGTATGAACTTCCTCCTCGCCAGAAAGAAGGCTCCCATCTTGTTGCAGTGCAGCTGGGGACATGAGGAAAGAGCAGAAGGACTGGGATGTCAAGTGAAACATCACACAGACAACATGCAGGTAGCTAAGCTCACGCTGGAGGTAGATCCCAGGATGTGGTGAGAACTAAACATACCACACCTTACTCATTGCAAGCAATTTAAGGGCAACCCAAACACCATCTTGGTTTAAATTGTATACTTGAAATGTACATCCTCATCAGGAATGGCAGAATCATTGCCTCAGCTCAGGCTGCACACGCTGCTGCAGCCTCCTTCTGCCAGCCAGTGACTTGGGGGCCAGGCAAGTCACATCTTTGGGGGCTCTAATAATGGCACAGTTCAGATGACCCAAGCCTGTGCTCCCTCCCTGCTCCGAGATAAGGAGATATGCCACGTGCAAGGAGAGGTTTCTGTACATCTTGCTTTAAGACCTGAGGTATCATAAACTAAAGAGAATGACTGTCCTCAAAAGCCTCCAGTTCATGATGAGACAAACCCTCTTCCTCCTAACATCTGGTCAATCATTTCACTTCCTCCCAAGTCAGATGAAGGGGGCATTCTCAAGTCATCAAACCACTTCTCCCCACCTTCAAACCTGCTTGTGCAACAACAAAAGAGAACACTTTGTGTTGTGTTAGAATGAGATATATTTGGTAAAACCACCTTTGAGTGTCATGTGCAAATGTTTATAGTTGCCAGCTATTTCATGTACCCCCTCTGTCCCATTCTCGATGGAAAGCAAAGTAAGGCGATGGTTGGAAACTGCCAGGGTAGATTCCAGTCTGAAGTTTACAGTCCGGATGACCGGGGGACAGTAATTTCTCCTACCTCACTGCCCAGACACAGGCCATGAGATACAGCTCTGGCTCTTCCTGCACAGTTCAAAGCAACCTAAGCACTGTCACCAAACAACTTGAAAATATGCATATTCATCACTACCCACATGTTTATGAAGACAGACACAAAATTAAGTATAAATCACTTCACAAAAAATTCATCATGTAATAGTAATGCAGGTGTTCCTACGTGCATGTGAACGCACAACAGCATGCATTATAAAAACACACCTAATAGCTAGAAAAAGTTACTGACCGAGAGTTTCTAGGGACTTTCTAAGCAACCTGTAAATACAGGGCTGTTGTCTGAAGCTATTCAGAGCAGTGCTGTACCAAGGGAAAGGATTTCCACTCCATAGCAAAACCCCTTCACCCCAAAGATACACATCCTAAACATTCTTAAAAATACAGAGCAACAGTACAGAAACTCTGCTAAACGTCAGCAAAGTCCATCTGAACAAAACTGTGATTCTGGAACTGTAAGGGAAATGTTTTACTCTGCTGCTGAATAATTTGGCATCTCTTCAGCAAGAAAGGAAATTGCTAGAAATTAGTTGATCAACTTGATAATAATTAGGACACTAATAACATTCATCTCAAATAATACAGCACAAAACTAAACAAACTACAATGTTACAAAGAGATAGTGTCAAAATCAATTAAAAACTTCAGATTCTTTAGTGTTCTGAAATCAGAGGAGTTCTTGTAATAAGCTAAACAGAAGCAGTAAGTTCATTTACTATAGACACAGCACATCCCTGTTTATAAAATGCCTTTATTCTGAGTGGGCACGTGCACGAACACCGGCATTTCTCATGCAGGATGCCTGCACTTCTGGGTTCTGAAAAAAAAATAGAATCAAATACTATTTTTAAACCATTAGTCAAGAGTTTTCCAGCAATTTCTTACATTTGGGAAATACAAGCTCTTTTCAGCACCTTGACAGAGATTCTCACACAGATCGGGCCCGGTGTGATCTGTGTATCCGTTGTCAGAAATATGGAGTATTATTATGGAGAAGATGAAAACCAATGGAATATTACAGTCATCTTCAAAGTTCTACTTGGGGAAAACACAAAGAGATTTCAAGCTTTTCTCAGTTTGGCTTGTTGTGTTTGTTGGTTTTGAGTTTTTATCATTAAGATCATTTCTTTCATCTTTTGAGCAAGGCATTATAGTCTTTTAATCTTTTATATTCTGCTTCTCTTTAAGCTCTTGTCCACATGGAGGGTAGCAGTTAGGAAGGACTTTTTTGTGTGCAACTGCAAATAGATAGGTTTACTGAGAGTCTCTCACATGACCAGTTTCTCTGGTGGAAGACATATTCAAGAATGCATCAGCCTTCACACTGAGCAATATCTATGGACCATTAGAAAAATAACCATCATACTTATTTTTGTAGGGAAAAGGCAAGAAAAGAGAGAGGTAATATCCATGTTTTAATTCCACTCTGTATAAATTCCAAGAAAACCCCCAAAGCATTCCTAACCTTTCCTATCAGAGAAGCCAATAGGGAAAGTTATCACAGACATGACAGGTGTGAAGCTTCCATTTATTTTCCTTAAGTATAGTGAAAATATATTTTATTCAACCCTCTAGAAGCCAAAACTGACTTTCATCTTTTTATCTCTCAACGTGCAATCTGACCAGGAGACACAGGTTCCCACATCTAATTTGCTGTCTCACCGTTAATAAAGACAGAAGATTTTCTGCGTGATCACTGTATATTCCAGAAGCAGGGCCTTCTAAAGCAGCACGGAAGTAGTCCAGATACCCCTTTCTGAGGTGTTTAAGTATCACATTCATCCTCACAAGACAGGCGACAGCACATTTAACTGATGAACCAGCATTCCAAACTCCATCCATACTCCGAATGTAATTTCTGTGTCATACTTGGCACAGAAATTTGAATGTGAACACTGAATAGCTTATAGCAATATATACAAATACCCTCAAGAATGCAGTGAGTAAGTGTTAGTATTTTCTGCAGAAGCTGAGCTGGTCAATTCACTGCCCATTACATCATAAAAAAAAAAAAGGGGGGCAAAAAAAAAAAAAGGCAGTTAGGTTGCCTGCACTCTCTTCCTACAAATACATACTTTTAAATGTCTCTATCGATAAAACTTTTTCCCATCTTCGCCAGTGTTGTGGGTTCTTCAGAATTCTTAGTCACCTTTCACAGGTGTATTTCAGATGCAGAAGCAAGGCAAACATTAACTACGTGGATGATACACACCAGGTGCCATTAAGTGACACGAGGATAGGAGCAACAACAGCCCCAGCCAGCAACGCAGACACAAAACTGGTGTGTCATGACATGAAGTGCTGTATAGAACAGCACACAGTGTTGGGTGAAGTAATGGGATACAGGTATTTTTAAAAGCCACATTAAGAAGGAAACTTTTCACTCCAAATTTCTCCTGCCAGTTGTTGACTGCATGTAATTTACAACAGTGTATTAATCAGATCAAATGAATAATAATAATAATAATGAAAGCACTGCTGAAATGTGGGTCTTCTCGAGCTCTTGAGGTATTTTTTGTTATGCCCTTTTGTCAGGCTCATGTAACTCAAGAGTCTGTTCAAAAAAACATGACAGAAGCCCTCACTATTATTTTCTTTTCCATCATTAAACGTTGTAGCTTACTTCCTTACTATTAAGGACTACATGGCAACACAAAGGAGAGTACCATTAAGAAGACTGTTTAAATTCCAACCTACTGTGAGATTAATAAACCACAGAAATCTGACATTACTGCAGATCCAGAGCATTAATTCCTTCAGGCAGAGCTTTAAAAGATATATTCCATAAAGTTATAGACAAAATACTTCATTTTATTTGAGGGAAAGGCGTGACAGCAATGGCTGACTTCAGAAGTACCTGTATTTCATTGAATGCTACCCCACCTGTACAATGTTTTTGGTTTGGTTTTGGTTTTTTATTTTTAGATAATTATGAGAGAAATTATTACTGAAAATACACACTGTGTTCAAGTCCCCGGATTTAGGATTTGCAGAGTATCACGACAGCTCCCACAAGTTCACCAGTGTGCCGACTGCATCACAACGCACTGCTGAGCTGTCCCCCAGCACCTCCTGCATCCCCACAACCCAGCTATCCCAACAGCTCACAGCATCTGTGTCCTTCAACATTTGCTACAAATTTTGCTTCCATACCCCACACGGATAATTGCTGCCCGGTGTAATTAATTTCCTAGGCTTCTCTGGGAATCCATCCTACCATTTGGCAAGGAATGCAGCTCTCGATCTGACTCCTATCATGAACTGAGATTATAGCTCAGGAAAAAGAGTTTATGCTTTCCTATAGAATATTTTGAAATAGGAAAGCAAAACACCACTGTTGCCATTCTTCATAAACAGTCACTATATACATCTGTGGAACGGGATTAAATGTAATCTCCATTGCAAGTTATAAGAATCAGTGCATGATAAAGTTATCAATTCAACAGTAAAAAATTCTACAGTCACAATCCTTTCAACCACTGGGGTCCTCCCTGCGAACTGAACAACAGCTGGTGCAATTTCACAGCATCGGTCTTCTTCGCATACCCACCAGAGTCCAGGGCTGGGTCTACCAGGACAAAGCACAGATTAGATGCGTACCTTTCACTTCTACCCTCAGACTCCAGACATGAAGGCATGCATTGTATGCACTAGAGATGCACTATCACTTGCACAACACCCAGGGATGTGAAGGCAACCTGTTTAAGCTAAGTTTAATTCATTCCCTTCTAGGAAAACCTACCCCAAGTGTAACAACTAGACCAGTATCAAGAGAGAGAATATCACGCTGCTGCAATAACATCAGTTCTGCCAAAAAGGTGTGACTTTATATGTGATGCCTTTGAAGGACAAAATGTCAGCTGGATCATTCTGGACAGATGCACAAGTAGCATTACAGACATGTAATTTGCATGTCTTTACAGACATGCAAATTAGGTTACTTAACATGTAATCTGTGCATATTTGTAAAATATGCATTTGTAAATAAAATTCACACAATCTTAAATTGTAGGGGTATTTCCTGGCCAGATGAGGAGGAGCTGAGAGACAGAGCTGGGAAAGGGAGGCTGGACAAATGGGCACTTAAGTAAATGCATATGGGTTTCTAGCACCTAAGGCCACTAAACCTGGGTTTTAAATGTGAAAAGCTGTTGAGTAGCATCAAGTTACAGTTACCATGAATCTGACTAGGCAGCCGCGAGAGCAAGGGCTTGACACCATGCTTGTGAGCAGCAATGTGATCTGGTGGCAAAACCATATGGCATACAGCCATAAAGGTGAAAACAGATAGCTTACATCTCTGCCCGGTGTAACTTCAAACAAGATGTCTGTGAACAGGAACTGGGGCCCATGGGATCACGGGAGGTATGAAAAACTAGTCAATAGGAAAAAAAAGCTAATTCTCATCTTTAGTAAGGTTTTACCATCTGGAGGTAATGATCCAGCTACATACTTGCAGTGAGAAGACAGCTTGAAAAGAGCCATGTTAGAAGTGGCTATCAAGAGCTCAGTGATCTATTAAAGAGCTCGGGACTTTCCGTTCACTTTTGCTCGCCTATAGTACGTGCTCTCAATTGCACATGGCAGTGTGCACTACTATTCAGTGAAGCGATGTGAAACTGCCTGGCGATATCCTATTTTTTTAATTTATAGAATTTTGCAGTACTACAAAATACTGAGACAACCTAAGAATGCAGCATAATGTATGATGCAAATAAAAATCTAACAGCAATAAAATGCTTCAATAAGAAAATGAAGCTTCTTCCCCCATCATGGCTTTGGCAGAGGAAAAAGTAATGGCTTATTTTTCTTGTCTGATATTAATCTCTGTTGATATTCCCTAAGGTCAAATATATCCACACGAGCTTATGTTTTCATATGAAAGAATGATTATTACACAGGAGATGATTTTTCACATTAGTTTCAGAAGGCGGGGGGGAGGCCGATTTTGATTCTCAATCACTCAAGTGGATCTTCAACAGTTTCCACTGCATTGCATTTACCTGAACAAAAGCAGCACTTACACCAAGGGATTTTACATGTGTAGACATGAAAGCCTGGCATCTAGAAAGACAGAAGCTATTCTTCACATGATGTATCTTATCATACACAACTTCTGAATTCAAAATTCACAAACTTGGAAATACTAATTTTATGTTAGATGTTGTTCATAAATCAGAACAACACACACACTTTTTCCAGAGATTCCATCTACTTACATTGTTCATCATCATTTTGGCTTTGAATACATTGCCCTGATTAGAAATAAACCCACATAATTCTGAAGAACGGACAAGATTTTTCTGTGGAACTCTGTTAGGTTATACAGCTGATCATTTCAAATGACTGGAAACAAAATGTTGGATTTCCACAAAAACGTTCTCCTGATGGACTGAGCAACCCTACAGCAAATGCACAATATCCTCACACAAGCAGGTAGAAAGGCTATAAGTACTGCATGAGAACCACCAACTTCCCCTGGCTGAACAGAGGGCACCAAAAAGCATCCGAACGCAGCTTTTTCCAAGATAACATTTTATAGGCTTCATAAGAAGCCTATAAAGCCATGTAAAATTCCCATGCAAAAGTGTTGAGCATTTAGTATTTCCCTATGTTGGCAAATGACTTCTCTGCTCCTCAGATCTTGCACACTACTGCATACTGTCAGTAACAAAATGTTTCAAAGGGAGTATTTTAACACAGCTGTCTTCTTGCACGGTGATATAAACAGAGATTATTTTTCTTCTTTAACATGTTTATAATAAAATGCTCACAACAGTGAGAAAATTGAGATTTAAAGTAATATTGTCGAGCTTCAAACAGCATGAGTTCCCTGGAAGAAGCTGAAAAAACAAAAAAGAATCTTAAAGTCACTTCTGCAATTTCCTTTTATTTGAAGAACAAAACAATGAGCAACAGTTCAAGTCTGCATGAGGCAGAGACAAATTTAAAGTGCCGTGAATACAAACATCATATTTCAGAGACTAAAAGACACTTCAGGATTTTGATGTAATAGAATTTTTAAAAGTGAAGAACTTGATTTCATCAAGTTGTCACTGCAAGTATATTTTTTTTTTTGGATACAAAAGTTAAATGTTTCCACTCCCATAGCGAATACACAGGCACCTCCTCTGTTTCCACTGTCTGGAAGCATATCTATATGCTAAGATTGTGGCCTGACCTGACTCAGCATTTCTGTGGTTCTCTTCCAAATGGCAGCACAAAAACATAAGCTAGGGGAAGACTTTTTGTAGACAGCTGTGGTATCATCAGTTCATGCAGGGCCCGCAAAAATGTTTACACCAGAATTCAGTAGGTAGATAAAGAGATACGGACAGGCGAGATGATTCAGCAGCTAGATAAGAGTCTACTTTCACTGATTTACCTTTTCAAAAAGGTCCCCACCTTCTGGTTTCAGCCTGTATACCAAAATTCTTATGATCTGAGATCTGCTTCGGTGACTGTTGAGATTTGTACATAGTAGATATTTTAATAGTTGTTCCTAGTGAGTTGAAATGAGTTTTAATGATTGTCACAGATTTACACTGTGAGTGCAAAAAGCTCCTGAAGATCTAATGAATGTCTATAAATACCTAAGTGCCGGGTGTCAAGAAGGCAGGGACAACCTCTCTGCACTTGTACAGGATGAGGGGCAACGGATTCAAGCTCTAGTACAGGAAGATCCACCTCAACATGAGGAAGAATTAACTTTGCTCTAAGAGTTGTAGAGCATTGGAATAGACTCCCCAGAGAGGTTGTGGAGTCTCCTCCTCTGGAGCCTTTCTAGACCTGTCTGGATGCATTTCTGTGATCTACTCCAGCGTTGCCCTGCTCTGGCAGGGGGGTGGAACTCGAGCTTCGGAGGTCCCTTCCAACCCCTAATATTCTGTGATGTGCCATGGAAAAAACCTTTCATTGATAGCAGATATGCTTTAGCAAGTTTCTGCTTCGTTCCCTCGCTCCACACATTCACGCCTCTCCCTCAGTTGCTGCTTGCTGAAGCAAGCAGATGGGTGGTCATATACTAATTTCAAGGTGGGGCTTGGATGAGGGAGCTGGAATAAGGAAGGCAGAAAGCTCACTTTTTATCATCCATAGCTGAGAATAACTACTGTGCAAGTAAATACTGCACAAACTCAGAATGCCACTAACAGTGAGAAACTGTCTAAGCATGGAGAAATCTTTCCCTAACTGTTCTGGTAGACTTTAAGGCTCTGACTGACACCTCCCTCACTCCCAGACAGTCTCAGTGCCGTGCCAAAACACAATGAACAAGGTTTAGAGCCTGCAGAAGGTGACACTTGCCTGGGAAACTTCTGTACAAGGTGTAGAGCTACCACCCAATTCAACTAGAATACCAGGAATACCTTCTTCACTTTTCCAAATGTGATTTGGAATCTTTATCCATCAGAAGTGGTTAAGATTCAGATTAAACATCTCCATCTGGAAGAAGCAAGATCTTATGTATCTAATAACTAATACTTAGTTAGAACTCCATTACCATGAAAGATTTCAGTCTTCCCTAGTGAAATCACTACGGGTAGCAAATGGATGTATAAGTATGATTAATATCCAAAGTGAATTTTAAATGTGTATGTAATGAAGGACAGAAAAGGCAAGAGACCACCAAATTTCTTTTTAGTGGTTAAAGCAGTACAAGATACTTTTTCATTCTACAATCCTGACCTCAAAAGGAAGAAATAGTTTAAATAATTCAAAATGAAGAGAGAGTCCACACTTTACAAGGACACAACCTTCACTGGTTTGAATTACAGATTTGTCCTTTGTATCTACTCACTGCATAGATGAAAAATTCTGTCTAGTTCTGTTGGAAATAACAATGCTTTTATCTTTAATTTCTGATTTTCTTTCAGTTTTCAGTACTTATTTTCCTAAAGTTTTTTAAATATTGCCATGCAAAAGTACTTCTATTTACATTTCACAAACACGTATCATCCCAGCCTGCTTTAGGGAATGAAAGAACACTGGATAAAAGAGCACAAGCTTGCCACAAAGACATATGCACAGGATTAAGTTTCAATGGACCAGTCATTTGCCTAAATTTGAATAAGCATGGGGATCTTCCTAGTGCTGTAGTTGAATTTTTTAAATATATTAACTTCATTATGAGACTTTCAGACTTCAGATAAAAGTGTATTTATGGTAAGTTACATTTTCTGCAAAACTCGTACATCAAAATCTGTGACTATCAGACATGGGAATAATACTGAAGAGAATTTTCCAATCATCTCCTTCCATATCTACTTTTTCTCATTTTTCAGTGGAGGATTTCGGCATCAAAGCTGTATGAATCCAATTGGCTCTCATCAACTTTGTTGACTTTGCAATGTTCTAAAATATATAGCCATAGTATTTTAGAAAAAAAAAAAAAGCAACACATGAGCAATAAAAACCAATTTCCAATATGGGAGTCAAAAATTAATGACTATTTGATTCCAAAAGGTACAATTCATACATGCAAAAGGCTTCCACTTTACAAGCACACATATGAATAAGGACATTTCTCAACTAGTTTGGGGAAGTCAAGGCAGAAGCACTAATCCCAGGCAGTACAAATTTACTGGGCAAAAATTCTCCACATAATACAGCTGAAAATGCTATCCAGCATTTTATCATTAAATAAAGAGGCCTTTTAATGTCGGGAAATTGAAGTCTACAAAGTGAATCTCAACTGTTAAACTGCTTCACCACTGTATCTGCATTAATACAAGACATGGGGCAACTGCAATTAGTATTTTGAAGACAGTATGCCACATTCTATCCTTATCTAGCTATGTAACTCATGGCTTAAAGTTCCTACTTTCAGCTACCTTAATTCATCACTATCTGGGAGAAGCACCAACCTTAGGATAGGTATGAGCTTCAATCAAAATGTCCCTGCAGATTTTGGCTGACTCGAGGTTTTTGTTTTGCCTTTTTTTATTTTTTTTGCTTTGACAGATGAATAAAGCCACTGCGAACTGAATTTTAAAAAAATACAGCCTCTGACCAATATGTGATGTGATGCGCTCATATAGCCACCAATATGCATCCAAGGTGACAGATCTTTAGAACAGACATGAATTTTTCATAGGTGTGTTTGAATGAACAAGTTTATCCCTGCGTCATCAATATACAAAGGGATTCATAACCCCAGGAAACCTGAGGAGTAGATGGCAAGACAGCAAAGCTGCTTTCTGCTCATCAGCATTCGTAGCACAGACAGGGCTGAAGGGCATTTCTCCAGCAGCACTCCTGATCACAAAACACATACACCTGTTAGAAAAGTGTCCTAATGTAAGCAACTGCAGATTCAAGATTAGAGGCTTCACAAAACATAGCAGCTCTACCAAAATGGTCTACAGCTAACCCCTCTTGTAATAAAATCATGATGACTCAACAAATATTAGTGTGTGCTCCTCCACTGGCTATCAAGCATGAAGATTTACACAACACATTAGTCAGTACACTAGATATAGAACATCAAGTTCCTTCCCCCAATATCAGTGAAGAATCTATAGCAAGAGGGCTACTAAATAAAAGAAAATTAATAAGATCATACATGATAAAAGCTATTATTATCTGTTATTATTATTTAACTATTTGCTTATGCCAGTTGTGATACGCAAACATACTCCAATCAATTTAGGCAACATTCTATTCAAGCTAAAATACTCAATTTTTTAGTAAAACTAGCACAATGACAAAATACTAGCGTTAACTGTTATTTCTAGGGTTCAAGGAAGGTTGCTCAGCATCTATTTTAGGTTTCTTGTGGCACTGTATTGAACTTCTGACACCTACAAGCACAGTTGCATTCACTAATTCTTCGAGAAATATCTCTGCAGCTTGACTGTTATGAGACAAGACACCTCTGAGGATAAGCAATGGAACTGCCTTGGACAGCCTGATTTATTGGCAGGGTACGCAGGAATCCAGTGCAGATGGCACAGGCATCCCATTTCTCATGAAGTCTTTCTCCCCACTGTCCCCAGTGAAAATGCGGCAAACAAGTAGATGAAATTCTTTCTGCACTATCAGGAGTTCCCTAAGCCTGTGTCATTCTGATTTTATCTTGGTGTAAAGAAAACGTAGGCAACAAACCTGAGCCTTATGAAGGCTCACGTACAGTCAATTACAGGCCCACGAAGATACACGGCTTACACGCAGTTACACAGATTAGAAACTCTGCCTGCCTCCAACAGCTATTGGTTTGAGGGCAGCATGATCTCTGCTCTTAGTTTTGACTATTTACTGCTGACTTTATTTCACTGTATATAAGGAGGAGATATCTGGAAAATATTTTGAAGTGTTCAGGCTCGAAGGAAAATCAGTTCAGAATTCAGGAATACTGCTTCCTTCACCTAAATCAGGCTAAAAAACAAGGAGAACGCAGTGAGAGGGAACACAAGACCAGTGACAGATTGTAGATAGATATTTAAAAGCTTTTGCTTCAAACATTTCATATTATTTAGTCTTTTCATTGGAAAGCTTTCATAGCTTCGACTCAGAAGAACGTAACTTCTCTTGTAAACATAGTGGTTTGTAATGCTGAAAAACCTTTCTTTAACTGTTCCCATAGTAACCAAACCCATTCTATTTTATGTATTTAATTGTTGCCTTTTCAAGTATAATCTATTATTGTAGCTGGAGTCAGCATGTTCTATTGCCATTACATTATGGATTCTCTGAAGTCTAATAAACATTTAGGATAAATTCTGAATTATTGAAAACAAACTTGAATGGAAAGCATTTAGTGAATTTTATTTTGTAGTATCACATAAAAAACTCACTAATCAAGAATAAGTATGTAAATAGCACAAAGCTGGAAGCAGTAAATATTTTTTTGAACAGGTGAATTTTAGTCATTTCAACTTTAATACAAGGGTAAACAAGCCTTGCTAGAGCTCATATCAAAATTCCCTGTCTGAACAGGGATATAGCTCCTTCTGAACTACAGCTCACCTTTATGATTCACTCCTGTAACTACCTGAATTCCAAGTTCTCTAAATGTATTCTTGTGTTTAGGTGACATCTTTAAAAAACAGAAGTGATTTCTGTGAGAATAAAGTTACTTGCTTACTCAAGCTTTCTTAAACAAAACAATCTAGTTTGTCTCAGCACTGTATACCCTGAATTTTGATGGCAGTGTATAATTTTAAACTGTAGCACTGTTGAAGGGTCATAGAATGTTCCAGGCTGGAAGGGACCTCTAGAGTCATCTGGTCCAACCACCCTACACAAGCAGGGACATCTCTACCTAGGGCAGGCTGCTCAGAGCCCCATCAAGCCTGACCCTGAATGACTCCAGGGATTGGGCCTCCACCACCTCTCTGGGCAGCCCATTCCACTGGTCTATCACCCTCAAATTAAAGAGCTTTTTTTTTCTAATATCCAGGCTAAACCTCTCCTTTCCCAGCTTAAACCCATTGCTCCTTGTCCTGTCATTACAAACCCTTTGCAATAGACCTTCCCCCGCCTTCATGTAGCCCCTTCAGGTACTGGAAGCTCACGGTAAAGGTCCCAAGAGGACAGACCTTGAAAACAATAGAGTTATTTATATTACACATGATACATACATTACTCCATTTCAGGTCCATCTGATATTCAAGTAAATTAGATTCTGTATGCTATTTTTATGTATATTTACTCCCACAATGCCAGCACAGGTTTTATAAAGCACGTGGTAATCCTACTTCTGAACACTTACGCTTTCTCTCTAACACATAAATGCTATTTTCTAGCTCCTCCACGAGTTATTCCAAATAGAGCACATTGTTCCGTGGACAAGAAAATGAGGCAGCTTTTGTTTACCGGTGGAGGTAAACAGCACGGTTTGGAGTGCTGTAATAAACTGTCAGAACTGACAATAAATAATCAATGGAGGAATGTTTATCTAGACCACATCTTTGAAAATGTTTCTCTAGACCACTTCCATTTTTCCAATCAAAAATATAAATCGCTTATACTTAATCAGGTCCAGATAAGGAATAGAAAAGTAAGATTATATTGATAGATGAAGATTAAAATAGGATTACAAAAATAAGGCTCAAAATACATCCCCATTAATAGGGGGCTATTACAGGACAAAATAACTTGGCATCACCTTACCACTTAGTTCCTCTGTCAAAAAGGACTTCTGTTTCTCCTAGTCTACCTTTAAACTATGCACATGAGACATTTAGACCACAATGAGTATTCTTTAAAATAAAAGAATGCTTTTCATTCTTGGTTCTCATAACATTTATTCCAGGTTGTTTTGGAGCTCTGATTTGAGGTCTCTGTCACCTCTGTGCCTACTGTTTCCAAGAGAGAGGAGTCCTTTCCAAGTCAGTATTCTTCCATAGTAGTAACCTGGGGATTCCTAAACATGTATATGAAGAAGGATATTGTACAAAGGATGTAATGAAAAGGTAACTGGAAGTGGACTGGAATGGACCCGAAAAAAATCACTATTTAGAAGTTTGAATAATGGGCTGGGGGTGGAGGAGTAGGCTGGTACAGCTATTAGATGAACATTATACCTTACAGACTTTCTGTACAAGCAGACAAAGCACAGTTTACAAGCATGACTAATTAAAACATGGACAGGTTTACCTCAAAGCTACCCCTCTTTTTCCACTGCCTGTTCTTCCCTTCATTTTATTCCCCAATAGCTCACTCCCAGTCATCTCCTATCCATGTTTCCCTCTGGAAATCCCCCTGGGATTTGAGGGGTTCACTGAACATATAAAATAGCTTGGCGCAAAAAAGGAGAGACCTGCAGGTTGCAGCCTACATAATATCTGGATGCCTCTGAAAAGCTACCTCTCAGTTAAAAGTGCAAGCACTGGCCTCTTTTTCTTTCCCAGCTTCTCTTTTTTTTGAAGACATTTATTGAAGCTGTACACAAGCTGATGTTGTGGGCTGCCGTGATGGAAGCTCTGAATCTGGTTTATTAATAGGTTGATATATTTGCCATACAGGCTGATACGTATTTAATCAATCTAACAGCAGCAAATACTTTTCAAGTGCAAGAAATGCTACATACATGAGATCCTTACAGGTATGGCACGGGAAAAGAAAAACAAAAGCCAGTCTTCCCTCACAAACATCAGTGAACTTTTTACATGTGCAGCTACTACTGATAAGAAGCAGCGTGGCCAGTCCATCTCCTTAGTATAACAAGACTTAAACCTGCTCCTGGAGAACAGAAGGAAGAACTTTTATTTGTACTGACTTCATAACTATACCAATAATTTTTGCAGCATTCATCTCTTTTAAATCCACTGTTGCCTGGTGCAATATTTTGTCTTTACAACTTAACTGAAAATTTATGTCTCAATCCAACTGCACCAATGTTGCAAGTGTCCTCGTGTGATGATGCAATGTCCTTTCACTGTTAGCTCCTCTGCTTCCTACATCCCCCTTTCACAGTTTGCCTGCTATTCAATGTTGTATGTGTCTTATATTTCCCCTGTTGTGGCCAACACAGAAAAAGCCAGGAGGACAAAGAGGAGGAAAAGAGAGAGCAATAGTACCAGTTCACCTTTCTAGCTCTGGCCTCCCACCTCCGCTATCAGTAAATCCGTGCAAGGAAATCACAACGTGCTCAACGTAAACATACCTTCGGACTGGTTACTAAAATCCCTGCTCCCAGGGCTATTCATAAGTAGACTGGAAATGTACATACAAGACTAAGAAGGATATTGCCTCTGTACCTGCATCACATCCATAAATAAGAACAAAGCAAACTGCAGATGGAAGTGGGGCTAAGGAGATTATTCTTAAAATTACTTCTGTCCCTTCTCCAATATATCTTTTTTTATGCTGCGAAATAGAGCAAATCTTGTCTTAGAAATACGAATATTTAAATTACACATAGTTCTGGAGCATCTCTTCCCATTTAGCTTTACAAACTAAAAAGTGGAATCGCACTGATGGCATGTGAAACACAGCATGCAGGTCTGTATATTTTTTTCACATAATTAATTCCCAGTAGGATGCAGGTAATAGCTCAACTTGAAGCCCCATGAAGCACTTGCTGTATCTTTCAGCAGTGAGCTTAGTTTACTACAGCAGTATTCCTATTTAAGTCACGATGACACAGAATAATGTATTTTCTAACAAAGTTAACTCTAATGCAGCCATGGCACAGGATAATGGTTTTTAAGAATCTTCTGCAAAATACATGGTTAAGAAAAACCCTCAATAAAACAATTAACAGCACCATCACAACACTATTGTTTTCCACCCATCAGATGCCATAGAATACCCGATGACTTTTCGCTGGAAGCGTACAGTGAACTATGGAACAGAACAGCACAGTCCAATAGCTACACCACACAGTCATAAATGCAAATCCACATGGTTTTTCCCTGACATTCCTCCTTTCTCCCACCTTCCAGTGACAGAAAATTACCAAGAAATGGCTGTTCTTTGTTATGTTTCAGAGATACTATTAAATTACTGGGAAACAAATACCTCTCCATGAATTTGATCTGTTTTTTTCTAGTTTTAATCTACAGTGCATTTGTCTAACCAAATTAAGCGTTTCACAATCCTAGCATTACATGTTCAGGCATATTTCCTTCATATTTGTTTTTCGTTTTATGATGCTTTAATTGTTCCAAGTAATAACATAGTTGATTAATTTTTATATTTGAGCTGCAATTACGCTTTGAAATCTAATTTGTAAGAACTGAGGTTGTACTTTAATACAAACGACACAGACTTCTAAATTACAAAACAAATTACCACTGCAGCCCTGGCCTCCTTAGTGCTTAGAGAACACCACCTCACACTGATGTTTCTGCTGCACCGAAGTACAGACACAAATCTGCCTTACTTTCCCTGTGAAATAACAGAAGTACAACCACTGGCTGTGGCTCAAACAGAACTTTAATTACAGTTTAGCAACAGCTGATGCTTTTACGTACCAGAAAGTATAATTCTGTTTCTGGAGTGGTTACCTAAGAGTAAGCGCTTCCACTTAATTTTGTGCAAGACTGAGTCGAAGTCAAGTTTAACAAATATTTTTCCCCTGGTTTTACAGAAATGTAACTTCTGTTATATATAATCCTTTCAAGATTACGGACACAGTGGCATGCAAGATAGAGGAATAAATGTGCACAGATAGCACTTCTCTCTCCCCATTTGAGTTAAATGGGCCTTATCCCAAAGCTGTGAGTTCGGTAGTTTAAAAGCATTTCTTTAGGTGAACTCTCACAGCAACTAAATTCTCACAGGCAAAACTGGTCATGGAGGTTAACAACAGGATTTAACATTGCTTTCCCAACTGCTGCAGTATGCTACAAGAACAGATTATTGAAATACAAGTTTAACAACTGCTATACAATGTAAGTGAAAAAGAACTAACTTTATGCATAGACTATCATAAAAATGGCTTTTTTTATGTGAGGGGAGAAAACGAGACACTAAGAACAGAGTGTATTTTGAGGTTTCATAGTGCTGCCCCAAAATCAAGATCTTTCAGCCCCTTGAGTAAGCACCTTCTAAATAAAAAACTTCAGATCTTCTTTAATACACAAAGCTGAGGGAGTAGCAGTGCCTGTTCTGAGTGTCTCTCTCGAACGTGAATTTAGGTTGGGTGAAAATGAAGTCTGTTTTCCACAGAGAACTTTTGTCCAAGTAAAGGACTGAGTCATTTTCCACATGCCCAGTTACAACCCTGCCTCAGAAAGCCATTATGTCTGAGTGGCTTTGCACATTCATCCCAGCAGACGATGGGTGCGCTTAGGCAGCTGCCACACAGGATAATGGGAAACATCATGATTTTATTAGAATAATGGACCCTGTAAATGACTAATGCTACAATTTAGAACAGCAGCTCTTCAGATGTGGATCTCCAGATACAATAATTGATGTTTGATTGCCTAGGCCTGTTCCAGTGGCTCAGATTCCTAGAACCTCTCAACCATCTCTGCCTGCATTGCCTATAGTAGTCCGGCTTTTCCAAGGAACCAGGTAAGGTTTTTATTTACTTTAACTACATCTCCTTTTAGAATTGCTGCAGAGGTTAATGAGTTTTGATGTGTACATAATCATTCCTCTTTCATCAGCAATTAGATATTGTCAGGATTGGAAGAATAAAAGGCTATTTTTTCCCCCATATTTTTTTCTTGAAGCTCAAAACATTTCATCAGGAAGAAGAGGTTACAGCAAGTTTCTGAGGCCTCTGAGGACATAGACAAGCATGATTTAAGCCTACATGCTTTAAAAGATATCACTAGTACAGTTATAAAGAAAAAAAAACACCAAGCACACCAGAAAGCAGATTAATATACTTGCTGTTACCCATAAGGTGAAGGGGAAAAAAAAAAAAAAAAGGGAAAAAAAAAAATCAAGGAGGTGGCATTATTCAGCTTTCAGGCACATGATAAAAAGTTAGAGGTTTCCTTGCTTTAAATTCATAGAGGATTATGAAATGCTGAAACTGCTGATAGTAGAGAGAAAAGCTAATCAAACATTTTGTCTTTTAGCAGAGACACGGCAAAAATGCACTATGCTGTTTCAACTAACCACAAAAATTATTCTGGATTTCAGCACAATTATTTCACAGCCCATTGCCCTTCCAATCCCTTAGCATTGAGAGCCATATGACTGAAACACTGAAACAATTAGATGCTAACAGTATTGCAAACATTAAGTCATTGCAGTAATACCTAGATGATGGGCAATATACGGTGTTAAATTTTAAGTACAGGTAGACTGGATGAAATGGCTTTATCACGAGACAGAAAAAAGATGCCAGAGTCAGGTACAGACTTAAGCCATAGATCTATCCCAAGATCCCATCCCATCCAACAGTGGTGTTTTGGAGGTTTGGCAAGTCTCTTTTCTCCACCATGAGGGGGAGTCATGTTTTCATTTTCTTACAGTAATAGCTATGCAATCTAGGCCTTGGTACACAAGTTCAAAGCTAAGTTTCTATATATGCAGAGAAGCGGAAAATGAAACCTAAATAGTAAGGAAAAATAATTTAGTTTTATTAAGCTTTGTCATGTTTTAAAATACTTTCCACATGTTAAAATGCATAGGCCCCAAGTTTGTATTGTGATAAAGCATTAGTATTATGTTTTCTTTTTTTTTTAAGGAAGAAAAAGAAAATTCTTTTCATCCTCTTGAAGGCTCAACTCTTAAGAAGCACCACCCTGCCTGCTATTGCAAGGCAAAAGTTGCTGTGTATGCTGTGGATATGATTATCATCTAATGCAAGATACCAATTTACAGTCTGCTTAACTAAACAGAATTTCCTTGGAAAACCACTACCATACTTTTGAAGATTCTACTACATGTCATATCACAGCAGTAAAATAATCATTGAAAAATACTGAAATATCTCAGATGAGCAGAGCATTTAGGAATTGTATTCTTTCTAAAAATCAACTACTAACTAGAAAAAGTGGGCCAGAATGCAAGGACTATTTAAACAAAAAGAATTGCCTTATAAAGCCTGTAAAAAAGTCATGTTTTCTGAGCATAAATGCCCATTCCCTCTACATAACTCATTACGAAAAGCCTTGAGAAAAAAAGGTAGGCCAACGAGCAAAAGCAGCAGGCTAGCCTCAGGCCACCTTCTGCTTTTAGAAGGGCCTACGTAACCACTGACAAAACAGAAAGGAGGTGTATATGCATAGCCACAAGAAAGCACCTGGGCTGGTGGTGTTCAAATTGCACTTGTAAAAGATCGTGTTATTTGAATAACTCACTGTTTAGACGCATCGGGCATTACTGGCTGTTCTTTTTTCCTTGTATCCACTGTTGGCTCTGCAGGTGAAAGTACTACAGCAGCACATGAGACTATCGACTGGTAGGAATCTTCCCGGCAAACTGCAAAGATAAAAAATATATAATTCTCAGACCGAACTAAAGACTGAACTCCGTTTGTATTTTAAATGTTTAAAGGAAAAAAATAAATATATCAAGTCATAATGTGATAAACAAAAACCCGTATGATTACTCAGACTTCACAGTGGTAACTCGCAATGAAAACTTCAGCTTGCTTTTCACATTCCTAGGCTTGCCTGGCACTTCTTTTTGCTATGGACAGATACCCCCATCGCCACACGCTGTGCTTTACCCAGGACAAGATCTGATGTCAGTCTGCTCTAGCACTGTGGTGTGTACGAGTTCTAAAAGGATTTGTGTTTCCATTCATGACAGTAGAATATGATGCCCTGCTTTTTCCTTTTCCATCGCAAATTGAAATTGAGGGTGGAAGCTAAGGATGTTTTTCACACAAACCTCCTACAATTCAAAAATTTCAGCCTTTGTAAGAAAACTGATTTTATCAAATCTGATTAGTGACTTTTCTGTCTTCAACCGTTACATTTCACTTGAATCCAAAAAGGCCAAATCCAAATGGTCTAGGAGATATATCTGATACACTGATTCATGCTTTCCATTAATACCAATTATGTATTGCTGTACTAGATGAAATGACTTAATATTCAGAGCTAGAATGAGCATGTATTTCAGCTGAGCATCTGGCTCAATTAGCACTGATAAATGAATACCGAAAAGTTCCCGACCTCCAAGAAGACAAATATATTTGTTAAAATTTATACATATTCTAAATTCCAAGTGTCAGTAGTAATTTAGCACTTAGCAGTCACCACTCCTACACATTTGGATGGTATGGATTTCCTTTACAGCCAGTGAGTACCTTTATGAGCCAAATAAAAGCTGGAATTAACAGCTGGTTGTATTGAACAAAGCACAGCGTCTTCTTATATTCTGCGTTTATAGCCCTACCATATATAAACAACAAACGTGGTGAACTATCTTTTAAGCAGAAAGTGACACAGTATCTTGTGTGTATAACATACAGAACTATCTTAGAGTGTACCCATGTGCATACACAGCCAATAACAAAGCCTGTAAAACAAGGATGACAGCAAAAATTCTCAGCAATTCAAAATCAGGAAGCACCTATTTTACAGGTACATACATTTATGCAAGACTGTGGTAGCTGGGAACACTGAGCTGTAGCATTTATTTATCAATGGAAAACTTGTTTCTGGAGACTTTCCTACCTTCCATCCTCCACAACCATGTGCTTCTTTATTGCCCACAGACAAAGTTCCTTTAGCATAGCCTGTCTTTGTCTTACAAGAGAAGCAAAACCGGAGTAAAACTTCATCCATAGTGTCTTGACTGGGTCAAGAACAACTAACTATGGTGTTTTACCCTGAGCACGCAAATTATATTCAGCTCCAATTCAGTGCACATCAACAAGACCCACTGCACGCCCAACAAACACCCTGGAGTGATAACTGGTCTTTTAAGGCAGCAAAAGAAGAGATTTTTATGGAACAGGTCAGTACAGGGTTGGATGTTTCTACAGAGGTCAGGAAAGTGCAAAGGTCTTTTTGCTGTGAACAATTCTTAGCCATTTCGCAAGCAGGCGAAATGAACAGAGTACAGGCAGATTCTGGCAGGGAAAAAGAAACAAACGAAATTTTGTGGAGTGCATGTAACCATGTTTAATGAATTTGATGTTCTCCAGCACTGCTTGTATTTTTAAATATGCACGTTGTGCTAAGTGACTAAGACACAGAAGATGACCAGTACTGAAACCTTATCTTCATTTTTCTTTGGAAACAGTGCTACTCAAAACTTTGTCACTATCGGAGACACCCATCTCCAAAACATGGTCACACCGAAAGAGAAATGCTATATTGCCTACGGGTATGCAAGTAGGATTTATATTATAGCTTCATGCATAACCAATTGCAGACAGCACTAATGCAAAAATACACTGAAGAGGAGAAAACACATAAGAAAAAAAGAATTTAAAGTGATTATCTTACCATGTTACGCAAAACCAGCAGACCACCTATTGGCAAGGTGCTATTTGGTAGGCACCATATAATGTACAAAATAGTTTCTTCGCATTACAACCAGTGACTGAATATGTGCGATAAGAACATTTATGTCTCTTTGACTCCTGATTTACAGTCAAAGAATTGTAAAAAGATAGGTTTGTCAAAGGGTGACACTGACCTTCAGTACCTGAATCTTAACCTGAAAGGCTGATAAAAAAGAGAGTACAGAATGAGGTGAATACTTTTTTTTCTTTAAAAGACCCACGATTCCAGTTGAATATCTACTTACTAGTTCAGAATTGTAGGTCTAGTGACTATGGAAGCATCACAGGGTAGGGTTTTCCCTAGGTCAACCACTGTCCATCAGGGCAGTTACAAAGAAAGATAAACTAGGAAACCTAAGTAACAAAGATGACACTGCTAGTCTTCTACCCTTTACAGAAATTTCACAAAGGAATAAAACTGTGAAATTGCTTTTGTTTAATAATTATTCCTACATAGGAGTTGCATAATCGCCTAATTTACAGCTAAGACGAACTCAGTAGTCATTCAGTGATCTAAGCTCATGAAACTTACTATCCTCCCATTCTAGACAGCAATACTCTGGTTTGGTTTAGAGAACCACTACTATTATTCCTCCTTTTTATCTCAACTCTCAGTGCACGCAGTCATAAGTCATTGGGGGACAGTATAATTAAGTAAAATACCATGAAATAGTGACAGCACAGCAGCAAGTAATTTCCACCTACTGGAGTGTATTCTCTCATTATCCGTTCATAACTTCCATTAAAATAATGAGAATCTGCCTGAATGTGGACTCCCAACTTTAACATTGATGGGGAGGGTTTTACGCAAGGAAACCTTCAATTCTTCAATTCAAACTTCTCCTGGGTGCAGCTTCTTCTCTAAATATTCCTTCCTTTAGCTACAAGTAAGTGGCTTACATTACCCCCCAAAAAGCCCATTAGAGATGTCCACATACCATACTCTTCATGAATCCAAATCTCTTAGAACCTCAAAATATTACAAGCCTCAGAATATCAGTTACACTAAGGGATTACCACTTTTTGCCATAAATCCTCACCTGTCCAACTTTCCCTCTGACAGACAGCGAGAACTTTAAAAATTAAGCCTTACCACACAGATTAGTAAGAACAACAGAGAAAAGCAGAATTAGAAATCACCTGGTTGGCTCCTTCTCCAGCTGCATCAGGGAATTCTCTTCCACACACTCTCTGCTGTATTATATTCCCAGCACATTTCTGGGAAGCAGAGTGCCCCCAAAACAAGATGCAGCAATCACAAAACCTCTCCCAGCAGCTTACAGAGTATTTCATTAGTCTCATCGTCCCTGCAGGGCAGTCTGTAACAAACTCCCACCACAGTATCTGCCTTGTTGGCCTTGCCCCTGATTCTTACCCATAAACACTCAACAGTGTCATCTCCATCGTTCAGCCGTGGACATTCACATCCCTCGCCGACACAACCTCGCCTTCCTCTCCTGACCCTTCCGAAAAGCTGGCAGCCACCACTGCAGCACCAGTCATGTGAGCTGTCCCAGCGCCCTCTCAGTTTGCCCGCTGCCTGCATTAGTGCAGATGCCCTGCAGCTGGGCTAACGGCCCTGCCGCCGTGGAGAGAGACGCCCCAGTTCCCCCCGCTGGCTCTCAGGTGCCTCAATAATGACCAACCCATCAGCGCTCCCGTCTTTGCTGCTGCACGGAACATCACCCAGCAATTGTTTGAAAAGGCCAAAGTTGGCCCTCCTGAAATCCAGGGTTTTGGCCCTACTTGATATC
>JANHFX010004031.1:0-27503 GCA_027560015.1 Chloroceryle amazona
CTGTTAATTAGAAATACTGAACTGAAAAGTAAAATCACTGAACAGAATTAGTCCTGTTTTCACCCAAACCAGGACATTGGGGTTTTTATTATTTTCTTGTACTTTACGTTTTCATGTTTTTTCTTGTCAAAATCAGAACAGAAAGTATAGAAGTACCACAGACTAGTAAACACCTCAGGCCCTTGGGTGACCCAATGGATCAATTTTCAGATCCAAGAGAACACCTTGGATAGCTGGGATAATGTCAGCCATGTCTCTTTTCACACAGGTAGTCCCTACACTGATAGATATATTGGCAGTGTTGAACTCACAGGTGCGTTTGTCCATAATTTTTATATGAATCTCTGTATTTTTCAACATTTACCCCAAAAAAGTTCTGAAACTTTTGAGATTCACCTGTTGGTAGTATTGTCTCTGCTTGTCAGTTTTCAGAAAGATCGTGGGGTTTACAGTTCTGAATGAAAGGGATATTAGCCTCTTATTTCGAAGGTCAGATTGAAACCAAGTTTGATCAGACAAGAATGAATGAATAACCATGTGTTCTGGCAAGATAACTGTAAACTTATCTAAGAGAAATGAGTGTGATGGTCTCAGCAAGCTTGCCTGAGCAATGCAATTTTTGCCATCAGAAGGTTATAAATTACTTGGAAATTTGTTACAAGTTAAAAATGGCCCAGTTTGGCTCCTAAATTTCCTATCTTTTCCTGAATAGGCATATGCACATACATCTTTCTTAATGAAAGTGAGGACTGTGATGATTATCAGTGGATTTAAACTTCAGGTTGCTTCCCCCCCCCCCCCCACCACTACTGAAGAAGTTATTTCACAAATTTTTATAGAAGAATAAAAAGGACAGAAGGGGATAAAACTGATTCAAATTAATTTTGGGTACATTTCTACATAATATGACTGAAAAGTTTCTCCCATAGGATTTTTTCTTTTGGTTAGGGATTTTTTTTTTATTTTATTTTTTAAAATTCACACTAATTTAGTAAGCTACATAAATGAGTGCTTAGCTAGGAGTTCCACGTGTGCTGAAGCTCTTGCTAAATTGGATCTTGATTAATTTTTGTAAATCTATCTTATTTCTGGCATAGCTCAGGAAAGCTGGCAGTCCCTGGCTGGAATGGGAACCTGAAAGGCTTTCAGCACATTAGAGAGTTGTCTTTTCAGGTCAGGGCTGAGATGTGAAAGGGAGGGAGGATTGCATTGTGCTTGCTTGACCTATGCAATATTTTATTTTTGGATAAACAGAACACTGCAGCTTCCAGGTTTTTTTCTGACCCATCAGTCTTCACAAAGGCTGCATTCAGCAAATAGGGCACCCTGTTTCAATATCGGCTCTGTTTCTCTTTCTATCCATCTCACTCATTTCTTTTTGTAAACCTCATTGTTGACTATGTGGATTTAATTGCAGATCTCATTTGATTTTTTTTTTTTTTCTACCTCTTCCTGGTACATGAAATGGAAGAAATTTTCTTAAAAAAAAACAAACAACCTAAAAAAAAAAGAGAGAAAAATTTTCTTATTGATTTTTCCCTCCTCGACTCAGTGTGGGTCAAGGATTTATACCCTTATACCAAAAATTGCCTTCCGACAGGAGCCGTTTAGCTGAAATCAAGCAGCTGGATCATGTAAATCTATGTAACTCTATTAATTTAAACAGAGCTGTTCAGATTTATACCAGCTGAGGACCTGGTTTAGAGGAACAACTTCTAAGAAAAAGTATCCTCTAGCTGGGATAAGCAGTTTGACCCCTAACAGCAAATTCATTTTCTTTTTAAACTAAGAGGTAATATAGTGCAGTATCCTAAGTTGCAGGATACTTTTCCTGTGGCATTTCAATGGCAGCCAACTTCCAGAAGTCTGGATTACACAAGGGTAGTAGGGCTGCATCCCAGTTTCTCAAAAGAAAAGATTAAAATAAAATATTCAATATTTGCCAGCCAGAAGGAATAAATGCTTTTCTTCCCATGAATCACTTGTAGCCTGCTTGCTCTGACTGGCATGAGTGCTCATGTCATTCATAAGGAGTTTTTCTCCCCTCTCTGTCTGAATGATCTTTTTAAAACAAGATCTAAAAACCCTCAGAAAACAAAAAAATATCACTAGTGCTATAAATAGTGGGACTTTAAAGTATGGAATAATTTTCACCTGTATGTGCCATAATGCCATATAATTTGCAAGTAACCCCTAATGAGACCCTTTGAAGGACAATGAGTTGCTGCCTATTTTCCTGGGGAACTTCAATACCTAAAATGCACTGGTCTGTGCTGAAATGTCATAGTTATGCCTCAGACTGGGCAGAGCTGGAGGGGAATGGGTCATAGCAGCATCATATCAGGGCTTCTTTGTTTTTTATGCTGGTAAATGTAACTGTTGATTCTGGCACTTTTAAGTTTCTGGTCTAGCCACAGATCACAATATTGGTGAGGCCCTTTCATTCTTCAGGAGGTACAAATTTAAGTCTATGTGTTCTTCTGTGCTGCATTTCTGCACATGCTCTAGAAGTTGCTATCATACACGACTGAGAGATAGTGGGTAAAACCCCCACATTTTAGATATTTACTTCCATATGAGGTCTTGTTGCAATCTTGTTTTCTCCTTTAAATGCAGTTGGAATCTGTGGTGGTTTACTCAGACATAGAAGATGCAGATGTACATTGGAGATACCTCTAAAAATACTTAAAACTAGATGAATCTGACCTTTACTTTCTGGTCTTGGCATGCCGTTGGCCTGTGTTGTGATACAAAATTCACATTTTTCAGGATGTCATTTTTCTCCTTTATCAGATATGAATGTTTGTTACCACACATTTTTGTTACATGCTATACATCCTGAATCTCTGCTCTGTAAGCTACATAATTTCGTTGCTATGTTTAAGCTCATATTCAATGGTTTGAGCCTGTAGTTAAAAAAAAAAAAGTCTGCTGTAAAACACCCTAGGAATGGGGGGAGAACGTCAAATATTGGCACATTAACAGCACAGCCTCTGTGCCTCTACCAAGTCTGAAATAATTTGCAGGTTGAAATAATTTGCAGGTTGAAATCATTTCTCTTTTACAACAGATGGGAAAAATTCCTGTTTCTTTTCTACTGAATGAGCTGTTGAAAGACCAAAAAGCTGTTGAAGAGATAAAAAAGATCAGAATAATTTGTTAAGCATTTTGACACTGTGCATATCCAACCAAAGTCGACTCCTTCTGGTGTAGAAGATAAATGGCAGTGGATCAAGATCTGATAATGACTCAGTATTTGCTTTGCCTGTGACTGGAAATGACTCTTTCTGAGACTAAATTATCACAAAAAGGAGCTCAGTATGACAGAACATTTTGTCTTTTTGTTCTTTACCTTTTTTTTTTCTTCTCCCATTTCTCCTTTTCTTTTCCCAACAAAGGCTTAAAAAAATAAGTGAGATCCAAATGACCAATAGAAACCCCAAAGCAGCATTTTCAAGCATATTTTTTCCACCAACCTGCACAACGTTCACATCTTCATTCACGTGTGGATAGTGTGCCTGAAATCCAATCTTTCAGTGGAAGGCAACCAAGTTAAAACAAAACAAGGGCCTCTCTAGGCCTTCTGGCACCATTAGAAATGAGGAGTTGCATTAATATTCAAGCTTTACAAGGTCTCAGGAAATATGGTGATAGGTGCTGCCTAGGTATAAGAGACATATTAAGAGACATTCCCTTTCCCAGAGAAACTGCAGCCTCCTGCTGGACACAAGAAGGTCTTTATTGGAGATTCTTTAATGGCAGATTTTACTGTTTCCCAATGTCTCTCTTCTGGAAACAACATGAAATCCTCTATATAAACAATGCTCTGACTCTGGAAGTAATCACATATTTTTATAGCCAGAAAAAAAACCAAACCAAACCAACCAAACAAAAAATTGATTGTGAATCTAATTTTCTGTGTAAAACAGGTGATAAAGTTCTACCTATTAACATCTGTTTTGAGCTAATTATCCATTGCTGGCTAAGCCAAATGCCTTGGTAAGCCAATCTTTCTTTATATGAAAATATCAAAACTAGAGGCATTTATGCCACCTTTTTGATGTTTGGTGTCATGTCTTGGCTGTGCTAAGCATTAGTGCTCTTTTTTTTTTGCCCTTGTCGAACTTCAGCATCTTACTAACTGACCTCTCTTGTATTTTTCTCTGTTAAATACATGACTTACTTAATAGTTGATATTTTGAGAAACATAGATTCTAAATTAAAATCCCTGCAATCTACTTTGCAGACAATTAGCTAAATAAGCCTCTTAATTATCCCAGTGTAAGACTTTTCTCTGAACTATGTCCTTTTTGTAACACCCCTCTAAGAATCAGACTGTAAATGGACAATGGTGGACTTCTCAATGCAGTATACAAAGGCAAGGCTAGTTCCTTCATTGTCCACTCTGTTCCCATGATTTTTACCTGACACAATAAGATATTAGGCATTATCATCAAGCTACTTTCTCTTTTCTGATCCCTAACTATATTTTAGCCTTTCTGTTTAGAGCAATATCATTCAAACAAGTCAGGGAATCCTTCATATCTAGTGTCTGTCCCTCCTCAGGTCATGATTATACATTTCATCCTTATCAAAGCAAGCTGAAAGGAGGGTTTGCTAGTGATGTGTTAAGTGTAGAGATTTGGAAGGCCCATGTACACTGAGTATTACTTCATCCAGTTTTAGCTGTCTACTTGTTCATTCACCAGCAAATATCAGGCATTTAAGGTTTCTTTATGGTCTGCGAAGCAAATGCCTCACATTCAAATATGTGCTGGAAGAGTAACACAGCGGGGAATAAGCAGTGCAGAAGGTTTCTGGAGTGCATCGGAGGATAATTTCCTGATTTAGATGATTAAAGAGCTGTTGAGGAGGAGCACTGTCCTCATGCTTCCAAGTATGGGATGGGAAGGCTGGGAGCAGGCTTGGCTGCAACAGCTATTCAGTACTGAAGTTCAGGATCCTGGCATGAAAGAGCCAGGTAAGAAGCATGATCATGGCACTAGACTCCAAGACTCTTTGGCCTTTTCAGGGACCTCCTTGAAAGAACTCTATGGGATACCATTCTGGGGGAAAAAAAAAAAAAGGATACAAGAGAAATGATTGACTTTCACATATCACCTCCTTCAACCTCAGGAATGGTCCATCCAACAAAAAGAAACTCAAATACCCATGTAGTGGACGAAGGGAAGGTGGTGAATGTAATTTTCTGGATCTTAATAAGTCTTTTGATACTGTCCCTCACAGCATCCTCCTGGACTAGTTGTCCAGCTGTGGGATGACATGGGTTCATGGTGAAAAACTGATTGAAGGGCAGAGCTTAAAAGGTAGTATTGAATGGGGCTACATCTGGCTGGTGACCGGTCACCAGCAGTGTTTCTCAGGCTTCAATTCTAGCATCAGTTCTGTTAGATGTATTTATCAACAATCTCAATGTAGGATTCGAATGCATCATTAGCAAGTTTGCTGATGATACCAAACTGGTAGGTTCTGTTGACTTTCTTGAGGATCAGGAGACCTTGCAGAGGGATCTAGGTAGATTGGAGTATTAGGCAGTGACTAATGGGGTGAATATTAACAAGTCAAAATGACAGAATCTCCATCTAGGTAATGCTGGGCACAAGTATAAGCTGGGAGAGGAGTGGCTGGAAAGCAGCTCTGCAGAAAGGGATCTGTCGGTGTTGTTTCACAACAGGCTGAATATGAGTTAGCAGTGCACCCTGGAAGACAAGAGGGCAAACCACACCCTGGGATGCCATGAACAAAATATAACCAACTTGTCAAAAGTGGTGATTATGTCACTGTATTTAGTGTTGGTGAGGCCTCACCTTGAGTACTGTGTGTTGTTCTGGGCTTCATGACTTAAGAAGAATGTGAAGGTCCTTGAGTACATCCAGAGGAGGGCAACAAAACTTTTAAAGGGATGGAAGGAATATCTTATGAGGAGTGGCTGAGGACTTTGAGTTTGTCTATTTTGGATAAGGCTAAAGGGTGACCTCATTGCTCTCTACAGCTTCCTGAGGAGGGCAAGTGGAAAGGGAGGTTCTGAGCTCTTCTCCCTTGTATCCAGTGACAGGATGCACAGAAATGGTTTAAAGCTGCACTAGTGGAGGTTTAGATTGGACATTAGGAAGCATTAATTTAGCAAGAGGGTGGTCAAACACTGGAACAGGCTTCCTAGAGAGGTGGTTGATGCCCCAGGCCTGCCAGTGTTTAAGATGCATTTAGACAATGACCTTAAGAACATGCTTTAGCTTTTGGTAAGCCCTGAATTTGTCAGGCAGTTGGACCAGATCATTTTATGTCCCTTCCAAGGGAAATAGTTTGTTCTATTCCAGGAGTGCTAAGGTGAACAAGGAACTCCTAACAAAACTCAGGCACAAAAAAAAAGCATGCAAGAGATGGAAGCAGGGTCAGGTGACCCAGAAGAAGTATAAAGACACTGTCCAAGTGCAGACAGGGCTAATAAAGGACAAACCCACCTGGTGTTGCATTTCACAGGTGAAACTTCTACAAGCAGATAAGCAGGAAAAGGAAGACCAGGGAGAAAGAAAGTTTGTTGCTGAATGGGACAGTGGAGCTGGTGGCAGAGAACATAGAAAAAGATGAGATACATAATGCTTTCCTCATCTGTGTTTATTAGTAAGACTGGCTTTCATGATTCCCATGTTCCCAAGACCAGAGGTAAATTCCAGAGGAAAAAAAGACGTCTTTGGTGGAGGAAGATCAGGTTAGGGAACATTTAAACAAGGTGGACATACACGTGTCCACCTGATGGGATGCACTTATCAGTGCTGAAGTAGCTTGATGAGGTCATAGCAACGACACTCACATGTATCTTTGAAAGCTGACAACAACTAGGGAAGGTTTCTGAGGACTGTTAGAAAGTAAATGTCACTCCTATCTTCAAAAAAGGCAAGAAGGATCCTGTGCCCCTTCAAGGAAAAACATTAATTTTTTGAAAACTCCACCTTAAGTAGTTGGAAGCAACAATTAGATTCATAGAATCATACAATCATCAAGGTTGGAAAAGATCTTTAAGATCATCAGGTCCAACCATTACTGTGACTCTACCAAGTCCACCACTAAGCCATAACCCCAAGCACCATGTCTATACGGCATTTAAACACGTCCAGGGATGGTGACTCAACCACCTCCCTGGGCATCCTGTTCCAATACCTGACAACCCTTTCAACAGACAGACTCCTGTTTAGCTTGCTGTTCACCAAGCTAAAAACAGTTTCTTCAGCATCTCTTCATACTTCTTTGTATGTTCCAGCTCTGTAACTGGGTTAGCAGTGCTTCTTGGACTTTTTCCAGTTTTCAATCCCTTATTTTGGCCTACTAGCTGCAGTCTTTTTGTGGCAGCCTCTACTTTTTAGATGGCTGCAAGTAGATGAGTTGCACCTGCAGAGACCTGGGTATGGGTCAAATTCTATTTATTGCCATACATAGAATAAACTTGGAACAGGTCCATTTGTCTGCAGGGTGAGAAACAGGGGATGGCACATCCACTTATTGGTGTCAACTGTCTGTGGGCATGTTCTTCATCTGTGTCAATTGTGCAGGTAATTCGTGCCAGCTTAAACTTATTTCACTGGAAGGTAACGTGATTCTCATTAGCTCACATATGTCATGGGCTAAGAATGTGCACAGAAACTCCTACTGTGGCTCAGCTGACTTACAGCAACACTCTGTTCTGTGTCTGAGCCCTCAGTCCCAGTTTTGTATTTCTTAAGCCCTGGCAAAACAAAAGAGATGAAAGAGGATCTCTCTGATATGTCATGAACATTTCAGTCACAGAACCTGAAAGAACTTCAGATGCAGGTTTGGTTCTGAGTATCCTTCGTGGCCAGCTGCTTTGATGTACTGATTCTGAATCCTGACCTCAGTCACAGGCAAAAAGTGGATCTGGTTCTGAACTGGACTCTGCATGTAATGTTAAAATTCACATCTGTCTCAGCTATTAATATTTCGGGGTCTGAATGAAGCTTGGTCAGATTTCCTCTGCTCTCTGCTTCACTGAGGTGTAGTGCAAAAGAGCTTCTTGCTTCCAAAAGCAGCTTCTCTGTTTAAGACACAGTCTCTTTGCATGTGTTACTTTTTGCTTGCTATGGAAATTCATACTCTTTTCAAGATGAAAATTTGGAGAACTTTTTTTTTTTTTTAGTAAAAGAGGTGCAAAAAGAAAAAAAAAAAAAAAAAAAGAAAGAAAATGATTTAATGATTTTCCTCCTGACTGTCCTAAAAAGCAAATGTAATATGCAGAGGGAAAACTTGCTTGCATAGAGCAGACATATTTCTGGGCATCTACGTAGTTAGCAGAGGGAGGATGTTCAATTAGACTCTTTACCACAAGCTCCCCAGTTAGTCTCCCTCTGGAAAATAGGTGAGAAATTCTTATATTCCTCTCAATATGTTAATCAGACAACTGGTATCACAGTTCTCTAACTGTGTAATACCAGTCCCCCTTGGCAGATATATTTTATTTGGATAATGATGTGAAATTTAAGATCTACGTTTCAATTGTAGAGAGCCATAGGCAGTTGTCAATTTTAGTGACAGACATGAACCTGGAGCTAAATTCCTGTGCACAAGCAAAAATTCCAACAGGCGTAGCGCAATTCTGGTCCCTTAATAGAAATACATTTTCTCCCATCGAGGGGCAGTATTTTTAAACTGTGTGTTGCTTTTCCTGGTGCTGGCAAAGCACAAATACTCTCAAATGCTTCCTTTTACTTGCACAGTTTGGTGACCTCAGCTATCAAGCATCCTGCTGCAAAATCTAAGTTATCTGTTTTTCCTGCCTAAAGTGTCTATTGCTTTGGTACCAAAGTATGAATCTGCTTTTCTTTCCCATTGCTGAATATAATTGTGCTTCATCGTGTGCCTTTGAATCCCTGGGCTTCCTGGGCATGTATTACAGGTTTAATGCACACTACACTCTCTCTCTCCTATTCACTTCAAAATGTCTTATGCCTTAAGTTAACTTCTGTGTCCGGTGCAGAGCAGGCTAAATCCTGAATAGCTAAAGTCTTAAAGGGTGGTTACTTAGACATCTCTTTCTCTTTTAAATTTTTTTAAGTTTTTAACTAGCAATAGCCTATCAGAAAAGCTACTTTTGTTGTAAATACTAAATTGTGGGTATAATGTTTTAGGCTTCTTTCTGTTAATGCTATTGTTGCTATCATTATCATTATTATTTTGTGAAATGTTTAGAGGGGAGATTTTCACTTAGTGACTGAAATTTTCTTTAAAATTTTCAGGTGCATTAAAAGCCTGAGGAAAAGAAGAGTTACATTCTATTAGATTTGGTTTCTTTTTTTCCCAAAGTAGATCTAACATTACTGAAAGCTGTCCCCATAGCTGTCAGCAAAAGAGGAACAATATGAGTAGCAGCAGCATGAGCAGTCCTAAGGTTAGGACTCAAGAGTAGGGCTCTTCTACATCTGATTTTTCAGCTTTGCCATCTAACCAAGGGGACAAAGACAGAAAAAGACTTTTATCAAGTTAATTTAAAGCTAAAGTTTCCTTTTTCTTTTTTCCTCCAAGAATCAAATCTAAAAAATATTTGGATTTCTTTATAAACATTTTTCAATAAAACTTAAGAGCTTCTATTAAGAAAATAGAGATTATTCGAATGTTGTTCTGTTTCCTACAACCCACATTTAGGATGTCATGGTCCTAGATCCAGATATCTTCTTTCATAAAGTCAGAACAGAGATGTAAACCAAATCCATCAGCTTTAACAAGGTGCCCTAGTGAATACACCAAGATGCTTGGGCTCTGGCTTTCATTAAACCTACTTCGCTCTGTAAAAAGTATTTAAGTACCCCTCAGTGCCTGGACCAGAGCTATCTTTCAGGTATGTCCCTCAAACACAGAGCTATAGATATATTTGCATCCTTTGCATGGGCAAAATTATATCTCCTGTGAAGCTGAACTGCTCCATCAGTGACAGCAGAGGGAAAGCTGCTTCAGACAGTCCTTCAGCACAATAACTGAAGTACAGCATTAGGAGGTTGGATCCTTTTTGTCACTTCAGAAAAACATCACAAAAATAAGAGTTTGAGGTGGGAAGGGAACTCTGGAGATCATCAGGGTCATCTCCCCTGCTCAGAGTAGGATCAGCTACAAGGAAGATTCCTAGGACGTTGTCTAGTTTGCCTTCAAATGTCTCCAAGGATGGAGGCTCTACAAACCCCTCTGGGCAACCTGTTCCAGTGCTCTGTCACCCTGACAGTAACAAGGGGTTTCCTAATGTTATGCAGAATTTTCTGTACTTCAGTTTGTGTCTATTGCCCCATGACCTTTCACTGGGTACCTCTAAGCTTCCTCTGTCTGATTTATTTCCCCATATTGTGTAGCTACACTCACAGATAAGATCCCCCAGAGTCTTCTCAAGGCTGAAATGAATTACTCTACGTCTCTATGCAGTCCTCACTGAAGGAAAACTCCCTAGAACAAGCATTTCTGCAAGAGGTGAGTGATAAACTCAAATTTCTTAGCACCCACACAGACTCAAAGCTCTACTAGCTAGGGACAGATTTAGGCCTATGCTCTCTGCCCAAAGACCAGTCCTAGCAGGTAGTTTGGAGGAAGCCACATTCCTTTGGAGGTTAAGAGGATTTAATTGTGCAATCAAAGCTAGGTGGTGACCATTGGCTTAGGATCTAGCAGCATTTAATTTACTAGTACAGCTGTAACCACTGACCAAACAGGTCCTGGGTGGGTGTCGCTGGAACTGGCCTTTGTATCTGAACTAACCACCTGAATTACCTTCAGAGACACAGGAAAGGAAAAGGTCCTTCTGGGATGCAGTTCATCTCGTCCTAAGGCATATTTCTAAAGCAGGTCAGATGGGTCAAGCCCTGGAAATGCCTGCTTCTCTCTGTGACTGTAAAGTGATTAACACAGACATAGCTGTCTATGCTGTAGACATCTGAAATACCACAGGTAAGTGTGGTTGCCTCTGTTTTCACTGCCTACAGCCCCCAGGCACCATCTATTGAGACATGCCCAGAACAAACACAGCCTTTATCACATTGGGTGAAATACTCAGTGCCCATGCCACAGGCAAAGACCAGCCCTGAGCACATCTCCCTGGCTGAGTGCCATGCTCAAAGCAGACTTCTGCACTGAGTTAGGGATAAGCATGAGGAGGACTCACATTCACAATCCCTTTTGCTCCTGCACCTCAAATCCTCCCTACCTTTCTGTATGACAACTGCCTTGACAGCCCATGTGGAGCCAAGCACTTCATATGGTGCAGGAGAACTTCAAAACCTTTGCAGAGATGCATATTTGCCAAAATATTTAAGTACTGAAGAGACGGAGTTAATATTTTTGGGGGTCATCTAGGGCTTTACAAGTCCATCTGTTATAATCTGCGTATCATAATGAAGGTTCATCATTAAGGGCACAATCTTGTCATGGTAATATCTGCAGAAGTTTTAACACAGTCATGAAAGCTGCAGTGGGACATGTCATGATCATGGATATTTCTGGCAAAGAAGCAGTTGTCCTCTGAGCTGCTGCCCCACAAAGAGCCCAACACTTCAGAAGAATGCAACGAGTGCTTAAAAGGTTTCCATTTTCCCAAAGAACCAAGGAAACTACGGGCTTTAATCATATTTATGATTCTTTTAAACTAGATTAGTTGTTCCTGTTGTTAACAAGACCATGGTGCTTTTTGTCACGTTGGAAGTGTGATGTGCTTTAGCATACCCGGATTTGAAAACAGAAGCTGACAGGTTTTTGTTCATAGTTGTTTTGATAGTAGATTTTCTTTCCTTTTTTTTTTTTTTTTTTTCTTTTTCTTTCTTTCTTTCTTCTTCAGATTCCATCTCTATTGATCTTTAATGGCTTCCAGATGGGATCACGTTTGGACATTTTATAGGCTGAGCTCTGAAAGACTAAGAAAATACGGTGCACGAAAGCAGCCCATTAGCTAATAAAAAATAAAAAGGCACTGAAAATACACTAATAAAGTTTGTAATGTCGTAATATATTAAGGAGATGACAACTGCACAGGAAATAGGCCTGGTCTGGCTGCATAGAATAACGAGGGAGTTTTAACAGCTTATGGTAGAGCTGACAGCTGTTGAGAAGAGCAAAACATTGCTGAAACAATACATTAACTGGCCATCCTGCTAAGACCTGACTCCCAGTTAATCTGGTAAATTCCTTTGTGGGAGAAAGCATCTTCTGGTTTATACAAGGTTGGGGATGCTAGCAGCAGAAATGAGTTGCTGAACATAGAGATGCTGTGCAGATTGTACGACACAGTTTATCCCAGCCACAGATTGTTGGGAGGGGAACCATTTTAAAACGAGGAAAGTATCTTGATCCTGCTTCCCATGTGCAACCTGCCTTGTGTAGCTATCAAAACCAGCATGAATGGAGTGCAAAGCTTTACAAAACGAGAGCATTTGTTTGCAGAAAGCAGAGATTTTACACATACACGCTGGCACACGTGCACATGTGCACACATATTTTGCCCTTGTGCATAACATGTATTGTTAGGTGATGCCTTCTACCGATTAAAGCCATTTGTACTATTCTTATATATAATTACACCAAGCAGAAAGCTTCTACAGCTTCTATTTCTGATTCTATCAGTGTTGTTACAGAAGCTGCTTCTATGTTCACCTATTACATAGACAGTCACCAGTTTGAAAAACTTGCCATCTACCTGCACAAGATCACCAAGGACATAGCCCTGTTTTACATCAGGGGCAAACAGTGTGTTTCAATGTAAAGCCACCTGAGAACAGCCATTCCTGAAAAAAAAACTGCCTGAAAAAAATACAGTATCTTAGAAGAAGTGTCTTTCAGTCTGAGAAGTGTTTAAGTGCATCAGTGTGTGTGTGTGAGTGTAAGTGGGATGGGAGAATGTCTGTTCCAGAGTAATTCATGTTCATTTTCATGTTGTGGTGTGGGACATAGGTCATGGACCATTAAGAGATGAGTCTCTGAAGGTCTAAGTATATGTTAGGATTAGAGTGCATTGTAATGGAAAGTGATGAAGCTAAACAGAAAGAAACCTCTTGCAGTCCAGAATAGTTTCAGGCAGATGTTCCTTCGGTCTAAAATCCAAGGCTAGGGTTGTCTACAGTGTCACAGACTATGTCAGAACTGGGAACAAAACTCAGATTTTACTCTTCCAATTCTTTATCATAAATATCTTTTTCTTTTTTTTCTTCTTTTTTTTTTTTTTTCCCCTTTGGAATAAACTGTATTGAATTCCCGAGATATAGATTAAGACTCCCTGGCACTGAGGTCTTCTGCATCTTTACAGTGTCAACCCTGGAGACTGATGTTAAAAAACATTAAAGGTTTCTTGGCTGTGTCCTGCTTTATTCCTTGGAAATAATAAGCATTTGGTTCCCCACTTACTTCTGGGCTCTAAATTGCTGTCCTAATATTGAATGCATAAAGCAGCACTGGGTTTCTATGTCTGTACAGAAAATGACAATAAGATGAAGAACACAGGCTTGATTATAAAGGTGCCATTAAACTTTGGCGTCATCCCCTTAGTGCACTCCACCCCTTCCCTTCAGAAACAAACAGTGTCGTCGTTTGTTTTCAGCTGCAGAAATCTTCATTAAAGTTGAGGAATTAAATATAGCACTTTAGCTAATTAATTATGTTTTGATCATTTTGACACCTCCAAATGACTCAGCCACATACCTGGAAGCTTTGTCAACTCAATTGCATCTTTATTTTTGTTGCCTTTAACCAACAATGAAGACTAATGCCACTCTTTCTGGTTTTCAATCACCTCTACAGAAGTGCTCCCCTGGCAATGTGCAGGGACAGACCTAATTAATCCCTCATCTGCCCTGTGCTGTGTCTATACATCACACTGGCAGTTGGAACTGCTGCTTGTTTTAAGGCTATTGCTGGAATGAAATGCTCATCTGTTTTTCAATAATTTTACCACAGGTGGTGATTTGTAATTAGAAAGGGCAGAATCCAAATTTTGATTTCCTTTTTATTTTATTATTATTATCATTATTATTATTATTATTTAGGAGAAGTGAGGGGAGGGTGGGAAAAGATGAGAGGAGGATTAATGACAATAATAATAGTCATCATCATCATAATAATAATAATAGCTGATGCACAGCAGGAAGAGAGCATTAACTTCTGGCACCATGAATGATAGTACATTTTGGGCTTGTTGAGAGGAAAGAAAAAATCACTGATGTGGTATACACACAGGTTAAAGATCAAAGACTCAAAGAAGTTAACAGATTTTTGCTGAACATAGAGGAGCTTTAAAAGCTCAGAACCTTCACAGGGAAGATCCCTGTACAAATAGTCTCTTTTTTTCCAATAGTTCTCTCTTTTCTATCACCTGCTTTCTCTGTTACCACTCTCTGTATCAAAGCAGGTGTGAGTGCCCAGGTTCTTACCCTCTGACACCAAGTTTTGGAAGCGTGACTTACCTAATAGCAAGATATGTGCCAAAATTGCTGAATAGATTTATCATAACATAGAATGTCATGGGAAGAGATCGTGACTACAAGAAAGTGGTTTCACAGTATATTTAAAATATGACCTTATGCAAGTTGCTTAGAGTGAGATTTTAGAGGTATTTATATGTTTGTAGATATGTGTTTGTAGCTCCTGTTTCCAACACAAGTTCTAACACTGTTTGATTTAAGCTCATAGGAACTTGAAAATCTTACTGAGAAATTATGTCTAGCTTTAATACCCTCATGAGCTCAGTACACTACCTCTTGCCCTTCTAACTTTCTTGTTGACTCTTAGTTGCCTTTGAAAACCACATGGTGATAGGTAAAGGATGAACATTTAGATCCTACAACTTTGTGAATTGGCCCATGATATCTTGTAGTTAAGACTTTCCTCCTACATCAGGGGGAGGCTGTTCAGCTTTTCATAAGGCAATGAAATAAAGATTCATATATATAATTCAAACAAATTAATCTAAATAATAGAAGTCCATAGCTCTTACGTTAGCACCATCCTGCGAGAGATCTGGCTTCTAGGCCTTCCTTTATTAACTGTTTTGTAGGAGCTGGAACAGCTTCAAAAACAGAGGCCCATCTCGCACTACCTCGTTGTTCCAGTGCAGTTCTATGCTCCAAAACAGGCAGACGTAAGACCTCTGTCTGCTGGTTCTGAGGTGTATCACCCCTCTGAGAGGTTTTACCCCTGGGGGAGACAAAGGGCTGGCTAAAACCCAGTTTAGACTTTCCTATTCTTGATGTGTTACACAGGGAAGGAGAACAGTAGTCTCATTTTCTGCTTCTGTTGCCAGTAAAGATGGAACATGCAAGAGGAATTAATGAATTTTCACCTAAGCAGATCCTTCCTCCATCTCAGTGGTAACCAACTTGGTGTTCAAGGTTTATGCCTTAAGCAAAGTATTCCTCTTGTTGTTTTCCATGCCAGTAGCCTCAGCACCTTCTTGTTTTTCTCATGCCTGGACCTGGCCTTCCCAGGCCCGTTGAGGCTTATTGGTGCTAGGAAGGGCTTCCCATTAGATCTTCCAGGTGAGACAGGTTTCTTATCTGCATTCACAATCCCTTTAATAATGTTATTAGTTCAACTCCATCTCTTCTCCTTCATCTTCTAACTTGTGACCTCTTACAGTTCTATGCCTAAAGTCCAACAGAGATCACACCCCTAGGACCTGAAGGTCACAAGTGTGCTGTGACATATCAGTGTACATGACATATCAGTGACTCCCAAATGTGCTTTGGTTTGTTTTAATTCTGGCCAACTGAAAGAGAAATAGGATGAAATGGGAAAAAAAAGAAAATGTCCAGGACACAGGACACTGTATCTATGGCCATTGCTAGGCCCCAGGCCTAACCCATGAACTGAGCACCCAGACGAGTCACAGTCTGTGGTAATTACCACAGACCCCATGCATTTTTCTGGCTGGGTTGGTCTAGAATATTACTTTTCTCTTTCACTTTTCCTCTCTCTCAGGGCACCTTGCCCATTTCCTGATGCCCTGAAATATCCTTCTATGTGGCCAGGCATTTTGTTTTAATTTTTTTTAATGAATTCAGCTCAGCGCCCACACATCCCCTTAACCGTGGGTTTGTATGCTCAAGAGAAGGCAGGGAGAGATGTTGATGTTTTTGGCTAGTATTCATGCCCTCAGTACCCACTTTTTTTTTTTCTTTTTTTTTCTCTTTTTTTTTTTTTTAATGAATATACATGTTTTCTTGGCTGTTTGCTCAGGAGCCCATCTGTTAGGATGGCACGATTCCTGCTCACAAGTGGAATCAGACCCTCGCTGGAGGGGGTAGGTATCAGGCAACAACGGGTTTTTAAACAGAGCAGCAGGAACCCTAGAGGAAGGTGTTCCCCTGTGTCAGAGCTGGCACCACCTGCCTCCCTTCACCAACACACCAGTTGACACCATTGGACTGAAGGCCAGAAGCGCCAAGAAGGTTAAAGACACAAGTAGGCACAAGGTTTGGGATCTGCCAGGAAAATGGCTGGTGTTGCAGCCGTGCCCTCAAAAGAGGATGCTTTAGAAAAACACATGTATCTAATAACTGAAAAGCAAAATAGCACTTGTGTGAGACAGATCAAGAGACATCAATTCCTAGGCAGTTTAGGGTGTTAGCTTAGACATAAGGAACTCATTTCTCTGCTTTTGAATAGACATCTGAGACAAATTGTTTAGGGTTGCACTGGATTATGTGCTGTTTCCAGGAGACTCACAGTAAGTAGCCCATGAGTCATCCTCACTCACTTTAGACATAGAGACCAACAGTTTTGCTGAGGTAGGTGATAGGGGAGGAGTCTGTAGGGTAATGATGACTCCAGTGTATTTTGGTTTTCATTTCAAAACAAACTTCTTTTTTTTCCATTTCTTTCTAAAACTCTTTCCTCTCCAAAATGAGCTCCAGAAGAGACATATTCCAACATTTGGTACCTTGCATCTCCATGAGTGTAAGTTCAAATGAATTTCAGAAAAGGTATGTGGGTCTGAAAACATCAATAATCAGCCAAGTAAAATATAGTCCATCGGCTTAGCCTGTTTTATGGAACACCTTCAGAGGACCCAGGGTAGTTGTCTGTTGGTTGATATGCTTAACATTGATTCTTAAAAGATATTTAGGTTTCCTTGGACAGTTAAATGCTTTTTTTTTTTATCTGGCAGAGGAAAAAAAAATCATTTTTTGTCTGATTTTTACTTTTTCTTCTTCCTATGCTTCTCTTTCAGCTATCACTCAAACTGAAAAACATAGAAGGTGGTAGGGAAAAAAAATTGATAAATCAGAAATAGTCATAGTGAGGAAAAAAAAAAAAAAAGAACAAGAAAAAGGACAAGAAAAAAAGGAAAAGGAAAATACAAAAAAAAAAAAAAAGAAAGAAAGAAAGAAAGAAAGAAAGAAAGAAAGAGAAAAAAGGGAAAAAAATAAAGGAACCCTCCTGAGACTAAATGAGTTATACTCTTATTTGATCAAAACAACAGGAAAACTCAAAGATGGGAGAGAAGGAAGTTGCCTTTTTTTAAGAAAGATAAGCAGACAAAAAAGCCTTTGGAAGCTTTTGCCTGATTCCTTTAAATGGATAACAGGATACTCTGTCCAGGTAGGATTTGCTTTGACACCTGCATGGACCTTTGCCAAGGAAAGGTGCAGAACTGGGCCACAGTCAGTTCTCAAAGGTAGATTATTTCCTATGAGGCAGCGTGGCTCATATATTGTGCAAAAGCACAAATATTTACACACCAATACTAAAGTTATTGTTTGCTTTCTGTGAGTTTGAATTTTTGGACTCTTCAGTCATAAATACAAAACTTTACAATTTGTGAGAAGCAATTCCAGAGCTACTCAAAGAACCATACAGGCTTCCTTCTTTGGGGGATGTAAATAAAACTGTTTCAGGGGAGTATGCAAGGATCTGTCTAGGTGGCTGGAGTACCAAACTGCCTGTAAATATCTTCTGAGCAGCAGGAATGAGATCGTAAGTGCCAGGGAAAATCCACAGAGAAGACTTAAACCCAGGACTCCCCCAGTTTGAGGTGTTTGGGTTTTTTTTCAGGCTTTGGAGTAATATCTAGTTCTATTCATGAGAGAAGGAAGACCTCAGAAAGCAGTGAGAATGGAGCATTAATTCTGCTGTTACACCAAAGCTGTATCTGTGGTCTATGTTCAGTTAACTTGAAGCTTTCTCTATATTTTTCATTTTTATTTCAACTTCAGTAAAAAAAATTAAAACAAAAATGCCCTGTAACATTTTAAGGGTAATGACTAAGTTAAAAATAAAATCTATTGTTTATCAACTGTCTTGGTGACCAGCAGAAAAAAGATTGAGGAGATCTGGGGGCTAAATCTCTCCCTGGTTTCCAGACTATGGATGATGGGATCCACTCCCGTGGTAGCCCTAGGAAACGTGTTTTTTCCAGGTGTTCAAGTTGTATTTCTTTAAGCACCATTAGTGAATTTAATGTCTGTCATCCTGACTCCTTTTGCTGATGAACCATAAATGTGAACATGGTCTTAAGGGGAAAGGAATAAAAGATTAAATTTCAAGAGGTTTTTCTAATCAGTCCTAACCGCCTCTTATTAGAAAACCAGATCCTGATTTGTCTTTTGACTTGAAGCTCAACATCTTCTCAGATGATTACATTGTAACCTTCTTTCCAGTTTAGACTGGACACAAGGCTAAACTTTATATATATATCCACCTATAACTATACCTATTAAAAAAAAAACAACCAAAAAAACCAAAACCAAAACCAAACACCAAAGCCTCTTCCTAATGTAGCTTTTTACTCCTTAAGGTTGATAAATATCAATCAAATATTTTGAGCTCAGTGTGTGCTTAATAGTTCTCATCCTAAGAGTGGGGGATGTCTGATTAAGCATTTTGTTCAGTCAGGTCCTTGGCAAACAGAGAAGCCTGTTTTTTTGCCTCAGTGGAGTGAGAGTGTGGTTACTCCATTAATTCAGGACACTGGTGGGACAACGAGGGAATTGCATGTTGGCAACTCACATTTCCTTTCGCCTCTAGGATAAAGGATTTGAGTTTTGTGCATGCTGCCAATCCTTTAACGATCTTACACACCCTATAATCACCCTAAAAATTTGGAATAAAAGAGGAAGAAAAAAAAAAAAGGACTGAAAAGGAAAAGAAAAATCCTGCGGGCTGCCTTAGCCAAATATCTTGGACTTGAGAGCTATTTGATCATTAGTCTAAGTATGGATAATCGGTGTAATGCTAAATAAAGAAATTATACACTGAAATGGAAAATTCACTTGGTAAAAGCCTAAAGAATGATTTCTTTTCTGGAAGCTAACATTCCCAGCGAATGGTAAATGCTATTTCCCCCTCATTGTGCATTTCTTCATGAGGTGTTTAGCTGGTATCTGTGTCTGTATTTGTGTAATACTTCAATGCTAGGATTCCCCCATGAAGTGTGGCTTCACAGCCTGCCAGGCAGCATTGAGACTCATGGAAATGCTACGTCTTCATTGTGCAGATGTAACAGAGGTTAAATTTAACTCGGGTTTCCAAATTTATCTTACCTCCCATGTGTAATTGATTTTTCCTTACTTTTTTTTTTTTTCCTGTTTTAAGCAAGGACACTAAAATCACATTTAAAAAATGCTTTCATTCAGGTTGGTATTGCTCATCTTTGCACTGAAGGTGATGTGGTAGGCTGAAGAGTATTTGCAGAAGAGACCAATTCCCTGGAAGACAATGGAAAATATCTTCACTGCAGAATTGCATACACACATGTACATAGAAAACAGGGAATTGTTCCAGCATTCTCTGCAGTTGGGTTAGGAGGATGAGATGACAAATTTTGGCTGCTTATAGGCAGGCAGGGAACACTGGTATTGAGACTTCACATCACGTCTCCATGTTATCTGTGCAGTGAAAGTAGAAGAAAAGGGAAAATCTCTGCCCCAAATAATTCACAATTCAGAAATGAGTAGGAAGAAGGAATAAAATGAGTATGTAAAGGAGGTGCAGAGAAGATGGGACGATATAGGTGAAGAATTGTGTTTGGAGAAATGTGGGAAGAAATGGAGGATAGATGTGGAAGAAGACATTACTGGGGGAGGGACAACTGGAGGGGGAATTTTGGAGGAAGGTTCTCCATGAAAGATGGACTCTGAGGGGACTGTGGCTCATGGGCAGCCCATGCCAGGGCAGGAACAGATACCTGCTTGCCCATGACTGATATCTTAAAAAAAATAATTCCAAGACATAAAAGATTTAAATGCTTTTATATTTAAATATACATGATCAGATCAAGGTTCCTGTGACACAGCTGTGTATGGAATGAGGACAGACTCACACCTGCTGTGGCTAAGAATGCAGTGACACTCATGCAAAATTATTAACCTTGACTCTAGAACTATAACAGACACTCACCTGTGGGCATCTCCCATAGACAGTTATTCTGGGTACAGCTCAATGATACCAAGACCATAGTGCTAAAGATTTTAGAAACAGAGCACTCTGGTGTCTTCTCATATTCATCTGAATGTCCTACCACATGTGATGTGACCATGTTTCTAGCGATTTACTTGACCTTAATGAAAGAGCTTATTACAGCACTGACAATGAAAGTTCACCTCAAATTATCAGACAAGTATGCTCAGCACAAAGATAGTTTTCTCTGCCTCCTTTAGGCTTGATAGTCTTTTTTTATCTGGCCATCAAATATTTCCCACGATTAATAAGCTACTAGACCTTAAAGTACAACCCTTTACTACAAAAGCACTGCTGCCTTTAAACTTCTAGAGACAACCTCAATCTTTCTGACTAATTCACTGCAGCTCTTCAATCTTCAACCTGTGTCCATCTCCATTTTAGTCTCCACACCTGTTTTGCCCAAATTTAGATCACTTAAATTTGTCCTGCCAGAGAACACAAGAATTTCTGCTTTATTCCAGAAAAAACCATCTCAGAGCTTCATTTGTGGAATTTAAATACTATTCCTTCACTTAAGTTGGGCAGATTTTAAATGTTAATATTAGTCGTATACAGAAAACAGTCCTAGACATGTTTCATTTGCGTCCCTTATCTCATCTAAGAGGACAGAGAGAAAATACTGTAATTATGAACAAATTCATGATTCTGTACCATGTATTATTCATCTTGGAAGTCTGTGGTACAGAAGAAGTGACATGACCCTTCAATTTAAGTGATGTACTTTGCAGACACAGTCCAAGCATCTATAAAATTCTGGGCAGAAAGGGAAGAATGAGGTTCAATTCTTCTGAAATCTTGTGTGCTCACATATTCCACGGCTGCCTTCACACTATGTATGAAACTGTGATACCACAGTCATACTGTCCTCATGTTCTCGTGTGACTCCTTTACACAGCATTTTCTTTCTAATATGATGAGAATAAATCTGTAGACTCTCCACCTTTGTTTTCAGGGATTCAGTTTCATGAAGATACCTGCCAGTACATTGAGCTCAAAGGGCAGGGACTCTTCTACCCCATAAACTAAGATCATAGCCTGTACAAGTGATGTCCAACAACCAAGGTTTATCAGGTCCCTCATGATCACACTGAAGTTAGCCTTTTGACAGTGAAAAGATTAAATGCATACTTATTTGTTGTAAAATCAACAAGATATAACTCCATAAAGGGACAATAATTAACAACTATGTGCTAGTCCCAGTCACAGCATACCAAGAGACAGATTCTTTGCTTTAATAAAATGGCTTTATATAGGCAAAAGTGAAAAGGCCAAGTGGGTTATGGAAAGTCATGGAGCAGAACATAAGGACACCCAAGTCCTGGACCTCAGTCCTCTTCCTCCTCCTCTAATTTGTGTAGCTTCTACAGATTCAAGAACTTGCTGAGACATGTTGTGGGATAAAATAAAATATGGATGTTGGCTAATGGCAGAGACTTTCCAAGGGTGAGATCTGTGGGAGTAACTGAAAATCCAGTGACATCCTACATGCAGTTAAATGTGAGTGGACAGAGGACTGGAGGACATACCACTTCAGTGCCTAGAGAAAGCAATCCTGAGTTGTCAGGAGTGGACAGAGCAGACGACCTCAGAGGCTTTTGCCATCTCTAATTCTAATGATTCCTTAAGCTGCATGGCTTAGAAATACAGAGACATGTATTTAAATGATTCATGAGCTTCGCACACCCAAGGAATGCTTTAGCTGTCATGACATCCTGTTATAGTCTTGGCTCAGACCAAGGCAGGAAAACAAGCCATCATCTTGGCCTGACTTTGCCAGAAAAGTCTCTGGTTTCTACCCATTAATAAAAGTTGTCATTTCTCCTGTAGGTCCCAGTATGTGTTGCTGGAATAGAAAAGTCAGAGGGAAGAAATAAAAAAAAAAAAAAAAAACAAAAAAAGAGAAAACCTCCAATCCTAAAAGTCATCGTAACAAACTTGCTGCTGACTGAAGTTGCTGTTTGGCTGAGCGTGGTGACTGCTGTGCTGTGACAGATCCTGTCAGAAAGGCACTGCCCCAGCTTGCAGGTGTAAGCATGACCTATCAAACTGAATGGGAGCTGACAGAAGGGATTTCTGCAACGTGAAATGGAGAGCTGACATGAAAACAGTGACGTGTGAGGGACTGAATCACCGCGAGCACAACTGTCACAGATGATGTCCAGAGAAATGACAGGAGAATACTAACTTTACTTGATGTCAGTTTAGTTGTCCTTTGTGTTTGGAAGAGTAACTGCTAGGAAGGGGAAAATTTTAAAAGCTCACAGGAAAAAAAAAAACCCACAAGAGAAACCCCACATGCACATCCATTTCAGCTCAACATCCAAAGCAGTTTGCATGTATTCTTGCAATATAATTAGCATAGGCAATTCTATTTGTTAGGGTTTTTTGGCACACTGTCTTCTGAATAGAATGGTAGATTTGACAGAATTACTTAAAGAGTGAAATTTTATTTAGTCTGCTCACGACAGCAAAGAAGACCTGCTATGACTGATGCTATCAGCTAAATACTCCTACAAAGATGTGGTGAGTGAGTATTTTCAAGGCATAATTGTCTGAAGATTAAAAATAAAACTATGTACTAAGAGATCAGAGATTTGTGCTGCATTGTGTTACAGACTTCCTGTATTGGACAATCATTTCATAACTGTGACTCCTGACATGCTTTTTTGTAGCACATCAGCTGTCTGGGTCAGTAGCAATCTCTTCCTTGAACTTTTCTAACTGCAGTCAAATCTCTTCTTAAACAGGCACCTTTAGTCTGTGTTTTATGAAAATAGCCTAAGTGTGGAGTAGAAATGGTTTTACCATGTTGAGATTACAATAAATACATAAAAGTCTTCTCATTGGCCTGAAATATTCATCAGTGAGCATGACCAGGAGTGGTGATGTTGGATAGATGCTAAAGACACCATAGTTTGAGAGCAGACTGATCATGATCTTGCTACTGCCTTTGCCTGTGCCGGGTTGAATGACAGCATTGATGTGAAGGTGGTGAGATGTGAGGGGCGTGACGGGCAGTCCTTGAGGCAGGAAACAGGGCTCCCATTTCTTTCATACTTCTGGTTTTAACTAAAGCACCAAATATGTTTTTCTAAGCTCTAAAGCAAAGTGGCTTCTTAAATCTTTCATTTCTCCCTTGTCCTGAAGTAGATCCAATGCCATAGTCTTCTTTCAGTTCAAGAATAGCTATTTATTGGCGCTTTTTTGAACCAGCAGGCAACTCCTAGGACACATTACAATTGATGAGTAAAAGTATAGACTGGAGACAGCCCTAAATGGTAGATCACTTATTCTGGTGACTTAGTTACAGTATCTAATTTGATGTGGTTTAAAAAACAAACAAAGCCAAACAAGAAAACAAATTACAACCCAAAAATAGCCCTCAATTTCAGCTACATCTGACTCATACAATAGAAGGGCGTAAACTATTAGAATTAATATTTTTGAATAGGACAGAATCAGTCCTATTCAAACCACAAGTTGTTTCCTCTGACCTTGGGTAAATACTTTTTCTTCCCTCACCTGCTCTCACTGTGTATCAGCTGCCCATCAGCAATCGTTCAGTGCCTCGTTCATTTGTGGCACAATTGCGTTTGATACCTCCAAATGCTCCCACATTATAAATAATAGTTAACATCTTATCAAATTCAGATGGCTATCAAATCAGATCATGATTAGAGCTGATCAAAACCTGGAATATTTGTTTCTAAAGACTGTTTCTTTATTTTAATTTGTTTCAACTGAGGGAAGAAAAGTGCCAGAATTTCAGAAATGTCTTAGCAGGTGGAATTACTGAAATGTTTCCTTTCAGAAAAATTATAACAGCCTTATTAAAACCTCAGACATACACAGACTGAAAATTCTTCTTTCACTTGAATGACATATTGAAGTAAAAGAAAAAAAAAAACAACAACCCCCAAAAACCCCAAACACCAAAATTATGAACGTCAAAACTATTGAAGCAATTTCAAATTACTCTTGGTGTGCTGAGTTTTGTGGAGTTGTGTATCAACAGAATGTTAGAATTTAGTGAAACCACTATTTTCTGAGAGAAAATTATTTTATCCAAAACCAATTCTTTTTCATTCTAGCACAAATGAATTTTGATTATAGGACAAATCACATAATAAATGGTACACGGGATCAAAGATCTAACAAATTGCTCAGAAATGTTGAGATAATATAATAGATTTTCTTTCTCTGAGAATCATATGCATATATGGCACCAGTCAGGGTATGACAAAAGACTTGGAAGAATCTAACTACATGTAAACATTTCTCATTCATTATCTTGGGTTTCTGCTACTGTGTGACAAATCATTAGTCGTAGTGTAAGGCAAGCTTTAAAAATGTAATTACTTAATCATGCAGTTAGCTCCCCATCAATCCTACCAGCGCTTGTTCTTAACTAGCTTTAAAGAACAAAATTAGGAGTAATTTGTAAGCAAAAGTAATTGAGGAAAGGCTGATATTGCCAAGGTGTTGACAGCACTGCACATGGTGTTGTTTCTTTTAATTCCCCAGCAAAGCAGTGGTGTGCAAACTTTGCTGGACAGCACTTCTGGATGGTTACTTGTGGAGCCTTAAAACAAGACTCATTGTCATAGCACGGAGGTCAGGAATGAGAATATTCCTCATTTTCTGTCAGCCGCCTTAAGTGGTGTCAGGAAGGATCTGTGGAGTCATTCAAAGGGATGGAGAGAGGTCTTGTCCATGAAATCTGGATATTAGGCTTACAATTAATCCTGTTTGGTTTTCAGAGATCTTAGTATCAGGATCAACAGTGACCCAGAAAAGGCACAGGGTATGTTGAGAGCAAGAAGAATCAGAGCTTGTAGTCAGAGAATTTTATGCTTTTGTAAAACTCCAGGGGATCTAAATTAGGGTAAAGTAGAAATGGGCAGTGAACTGGAATTTTTTTTTTATGTGATCTTTTTCACTGGAGAGTGTAGAAAGCTTGAACTGTCACAAGGAAAATATTACTATTAACACTTTTCTTACCTGTGAAAATTCTGAAAGATTTTTTTAAATTATTCCTCAATCTGGTTTTGTCATTTCCTGGGATGTGCCCTAGTGCCCTAATTTAAAGCAACTCATAGACCACAGTGTGTGCATGTTCATTCTCTCTCTCTCTCTCCCTACCTACCTATGCAATATAATCCTGAAACAGTCAAAAGGAAAATGAATAATTTTGAAAATGTTTAAATAAACCTCTTAAAAAATATAAATTTTACTCATTTTGACATGCTTGCTCCTGTAATAATAATGGATCTGGCTGGAAATCAATTTGTCTGTTCAGAAGATGAGTCAACTGAAAAAGAGAAACAAATCTTTATGAAGATAAAAAGGAAGGAAAAAAAATAGAGCTATTTTGGGGGGAAAAAAAAATGGATTTTTACCCAGGATTTCTTCTTCTTGGTCTTGTTAATTTTCCATCCAGGACACTGCCCATGGAATTAGACTGTTTAGGGAGACTATTCTACACCTGCCATGTAGGATAGCCAGGTCAACTGGCAAGAAACCATGGAATTTTACAGTGAAAACTTTTTTGCTTTTTGTCAAATATTTCATGAAAAGTAGTGTCAAGAGGTATTTCTTTTAAGGAAAGTTGGTGTTAATTTGAGATGGGAGGTGTTGTGTCAGTTTTCACTTTTGCAGCGGCCATCAAGGTATTCAGAAAGAGGTAAATTAGAGTTTTTCTGATACTATGAGCTATGTCCTCCCAAGTGCTTGCAGAGATAGAACAGAATAGTGGCTTTTCAGAAAAGAAAGACCTTCTGGCTGGGGGTGCAGGGTGGAGAAGGATATTCAAAGGGAATATGATCCAAAGAAGAACGTGGAAGTGACTTGTGAAGGTTAAAGTTCATTGCAGAAGATGTTTCTATACTGACTTAAGTGAAACTAATTAAGTGTGATTGCAACACATTTCAATAATTGTGCCTGTGGGTTTATTTAGGACATAATGTTGAATAATCTTTAAAGGCACAGTCCTTGTGACATCTGATACGATCACAGCGTGCTTGTGTTAGCCATCTTTTGTCTTCACCAAGGGATAAGAGATTTAATAAGAACCATGTGCTCATCCCATCTTAATCACTTCTAAATCACTTGAAAGTCTTGCTATTGCAAGTCCTGCCTTTATATCATACACTTATCTTGCCTATGAGTTGCAAATAGGAAAGGAATAGAGGGAAAGTTACTTTGATTGTAAAGCAATGCACACTCATAGCTGCAAAGTGGTGTTTTGCATCATGACAATTCAAAGTGATAATCATGCCAAGCAATGCACTCAGGTAATTTAACTTCTTTTCCTTAGAGACATGGTGTGGGTAGACCATGATTTTAATTTGTTGTTTTAGCAAATAGGTATTTTAGCAACAGAAACAACAGCATTTGCCTCCAGGGTTTTTGCACAAAAGATCAGGATGTGAATAGTGGTTTTCCTGTGACTAGCTGAGTGAGGACAGGCTTATATTGCTTTTCTGTTTGCAGTCCTTGAGTTGGTGTGATGTTACTCAGCATTGATCTAGGGGTCATATAACCCTGTTACTGAAGCCCTGGATGAAAACTGGAAAAAACAAAACAAAACAACCAAAAAACCCCAAACACACCAGAAAACAAAACAACAAACCCACATGCTAAAAGTTTATTAAATGATGTCTCGGAACACTGCTGCTGGTGCCCTTTAGGATTCAGCAGGAATAGCAGGTGAATAAACAGAATATTGTCCAGTTTTCCAAGCTACTTAAAAGTCTTCTTTGTGTGTGACAGAAAAGAACAGCTGTGATATAACTGTCTTTATTGCTTGGTCCAGCTAATTCAGATTAGGATTGAAAATAGAGGAATTTATCTCCTTTCCATGTTAGACGGCAAAATATTGGATGCTTAGATCTAGTGTTCCCAGCTTTGACATTTTTTTTGGTATCATCAGATAGAAACTACTACCTCCTGAGAGCTCTTTACCTGTCTCACAGTAGGGAGCTATGTTAGGAAGAGACAAATCACTATCTGGAAGGATCTCTTTTTTATTGACTGCAATAAGACCTTTGAATGCC